>CABFVX010004196.1:55990-70161 GCA_902151425.1 Timema shepardi | reverse complement strand
TCTTCCACAGCAGTACACACTCCAATAAAATAGTCCTATTTATGCACAATAGCCAGTTCTTCATAACAACACAAACAATACTTTTTCTCTTATCCAAAAAAAAACACAGCCAACAATCATATCAACGTTTCTCTGGGTTACAAAAACAAAATAAATTTAATATCCATAGAGGTTTTAGTACTGGCAAGAAATGTACTTCTTCTTTGTTATTGTTAGACCACACCCAAGCACAGGCATCACTGGTCCTTTCAGGCTAGAGCTGAAACTATTTTACCGATTGGGCTAAAACTTAGTATCTGGAGTTTTCATAAGGTCCCTTAGCAGGTGTTTCGGAATTAAATATCTAACCCTAAATTTAAGGGTAGTTTACTTATGGGTAAAAAGATAAAAATTCGATTTTTTTTCAATATTTACCATGGATATTTTGATTACACTTTATATATAGACACTGTTTATCATTATAAACAAAATGCCAATTCTTATTTACTCATGAAAATTACTTTGAGGATATTTTAAAAGGGGTAAAATCTCCAATTTTCATCATTTTTCTGCAACCATTTGAGGTACAAAATAACTTATCATTGTAAAGTTGTATTACTAGTAAAGCTAAAAAAATCTTTTACTTGAAATAAACGTTTATAAAACCAATTATTTCAGAGCTATATCAAAGCTATATACTTTTTAATTCAGGCCTTTGAAATTGAAATTGATTCTTATGCTCTTTGGAGGATGAAGATGTTTCTTTTTTCACAATTTTTCTGTAACAGTATTTCTAGTTTCTAAGGCCATAGAGTAAGTATCAGTGTATATTATTTCATTTACGACCTTTGCTGAAATGTTTCTACAACAATGTATAGAGCTTTTATCTTGTTTCAAAAGTTTGTAGTAAATGTCTATTTTAAGATAAAAGCGGGAGGAAGTGTGTGCAATGCACTGTACAATTTTTATATATATTTTTTTTTATATTCAATATTGTACATTCATATGTGTTGTGTGAACAGCTGTTTATGGGTAAAATTTCCATACAATAAATGTGTCCAAGATCATGTCCAATTTCATGTACAAAACTGTCAAAAACAAGTTTACTCCAATCTAATGTATTTCTTTATTTATCAAAAGTATGTTTTTCTTTATTTTTTGTTTGATACATTAATTAAAGCACTAATTTGAGTAGACAATTACTTAATACAGGTCAATAACTAAGTAAACATATTCTCTTTTTTTACAACTTGTTTCTTTAATAAACAATGGTTTGAATAAATAATATTATTCCAAACATGTTGAATACAGCCTGGAGGCTACTAGTTTTAGCCACCAAACTTGATTTAGGTTATTAATAGTCGAGTTGTCTGTGTGTATCCATAATATTCAACTGTCACTTAAAACACCACGCAAGTTCACTGATTGGTTCAACAATTCATCATCAGAGTTGTGAGAGCAGTTGCATAGAGGCAACCTTCCCCACCAGCCCGAGTGATACAACTAGCCCTGACATCAGACGTGAAGAATGAGTCACCACTAAGAGAGGAAAACAACACTATTAGTATTGTTACAAGTACAAGTATTATGTTACAGCAGTTTACATGACTTACAAAACTAGATTAATCTATAGCAAAGCAACACTAAGGGTTGTATATAAGAACAAGGTTGGGTGTTGAATGCTAGTTTGATACTATTGTAATTTTGGTGGTGAAATTTGCTTTTTAAGAGAAAAGCAGAGTAATTTTTCAAGGAAATGTCATCGGTGCACGAGTGTTGAGTGGTGCTGTTTTGGCGTGTTAGGATTAGAATTAGGGATGTGGTCTCGAAAGAAAAGTATCAATAACAATAGGCCTAAGTATCGGTAGAGAAACACACATAAACTGTTTTGCTTCATCTGCTTGGCGCACCCTACAAGAGCTTATTTTGTTTAGTTTGTGATGAGTGAGCTCATTGATAATGGAAGAGGTAGTAGACTGGTCGCCACTCTACCAGTCAGGTATCAGGTTGTATTGATAAACAAAGATGAAAGAACAGCTATGAATTATAGTGTGCTAAAAGAGATTGAATGCTAGTTTTGCAGCTTGCTTGCCATGCAAAAAATTAAGGAAAAGTGGGGAAGAATATCATTTGTTCTTACTACACATTCTGCCCTAGTAAACATTTAATCCCAGCATGGGTGAAGATAGCAAAAAAGTTGTTTCTTTCGATGCCGATCCGATACCGGAGTGTGAGTACTAATATCAGTAAAAGTAATGGGAAAATGTATTGAGTAAAAAAATACTAGTACCAAAAGGAAAATATCAATATTAGTAAAGTATTGATACTTTTTTCATATCACTAGTTGGAATAACGTAATACTAGCACCTAAAAACACTATTATACCCTAGTGCCAGAGTTTTGGTTAATATTTGCACTCTTAAAAAAGAGAACAAAATGGTCAGTTTTAAGAAAATTTACCAATATTTTATTGGATAAACAATTTAAAAAACCATCTGTTGTCCAACCATAATATTTTGTATGAAAAATGCATAGCTCAAAAAGTTTTTCAGTCAAAATATTAATTAATAGGGTTAAAAAAAATCTCAAAACATGTTTTTATCAACTTCTACTTCACATATTAAAACTAATATCAAAATATGTTTAAGGTTCATTGTTGGATTTTTGAATGTATTATACATGGGTATAGCTCGATTGTGGGTTGAAGCCAGGGAGTTTTGTTTTATACATAAATACTCACGAAAAAAGGAATTTTTTCAGGAAATTGATTACTTGGCCTTTTATCTGTAAATAATGGTCAATTATGTTGATTTTAATGATAACTAACTATATACAAACTAAACACATTTTTACTTGTAAGCAGAAGATCGCCAGAAAAAATAGTACAGTAAAGTCTCGGAAACTTGACTTAATGAGATGATGTTGAGTTATTGAAATGTCGAGTTTTACAAATGAACTTGCATAAAATGCATGTTTACTATGTCATATTTACTAAATAAGGATGAATCATAGCATAGTATCGAATATTATAAGTACAGTTGTACTCTACTGTAGTATAATATGTTACAGTAACAGTAATAGACGTACAGTACAATATATTACATGTTAATATAATGGTGTGCATACATATGTGTAATATACAGAAATGAAGTAGAGTACTGTATGTATAATATTGTATTGATTCGAATAACATGTTACTGAATTGGAAAACTAATAACCACAGCATGACTGTTCCACTCAAGTTACACAAACACAAACATAGAGGTTATACAGTTGAATGACCTTAGATTAAGATGACTCGCACCAACAACCGTATGTGTGTCGAGTTACCCCGAATGTTGAGTTTTTGAAACACTCATAGTTTCCAGTTAAGAAAATATATTTCCCTCAACTAAAGACCATTGGAAAAGAAGAAGTAAAATGTGTGTTTGAACTGACTACCATGATAGTCAAACTGTGACCAAAGACATACATTTAAAATTCAAGAACTCAAAATTTAGCCATAATGTTTCTTCCCATATCACTGAACCACTTAATTTTTTATAATGTATAGCCAAAAAATGCTTTGATGTAACGACTTTTCATACTGGAATCCAATTTTATATTTGACCAAATACAATTATTTTATTTATCATAAATTAGGGGTTCTGTAGTTAAAGCGGGGTCAAATCCACTATTTAAGGAATTTGAATATTAATTTTACCTACAATTCTCGATTCTCAAATACAAATCTTAGAAAGCATAAAAAATATAAAGATTTACTTTAAAAATATGTAGTTCTATTTTAAGAATGGAGGGTAAATTCAAAAAAATGTTCTTTATAGAAATTCGCTTTTGAGTGATCAATTATGATAGATTACCTCCCCTCCACTCCATCCCTGGCCAAATAACCCCAGTGCAAGTTAGTTTTTCCACCAGTTTTAATAAATATTTCTTAGAGAGAAGATGTATTGTATAGCCCGTCTTCGGCATTCTTGTTGCATCTTCAGGAAAGTATATATAAGCCCTTACTGATGCCTAATCTGTCAATGAGTGACAGTAAGAGATTTTAATTCTCGAGAAGAGTATACAAATACAGCTTTAACTTTGTGTTTCATTTCTCACTTGTTTGCTGGTATACAACTTTCAAAAGTGTCATTCATAAATTACTAGTTAGGCCTACTTGAAAAGCACAACTTAATCCATAATCATTATTTTTTCAGACAAAAGAGATAATCATGAATAAAAATTTTTTTAATAATAATTGTTGGGTGTAAAATATCTAACGCGCCTGATAGCCTACCCCCCTCACCACCATGGGAAACTTGGACTCGCCGTTTTAGCGCATGCTTACTTCTAAAACTTTCACCTCACAAACAATCTTGTAGATATTTTAATGAACACATCAAAACTCTTCAAAAACTGAAATTCAAAACTATAATTACAAATAAATTCGAAATAAATAAAACAAATTTCAGCTTTTTTTAAACAAAAAATAAACATATTGCACACAATAAAAAGTCACACCCATTACATGTATGTTTACTCGCCAGAGTGATGATTAAATAAACATGATTGTTAATTATTACTACCCAACTGGTTTCAATTATCTACAACTATGCAAAGAGCCCTAATTTATTTAATAGAATCCTTAAGTTAGATATTTTGTTGGGTTTCATGAAAAATAAATACTGTCAACAGTTAGACACCGATAAAATTGTTTATTTATGCCTCCCTACAGACTGTATATCGAGTTTTAAGAATCAAATAATGACTTGCTAATTCATAATTTGTTTTTCAATTGATTTTAACTGAGAGTTGTTTTTTTAAATATGTTATTGAAGTAATTGTAAAATTAATCAAACGCAGTTTAGATTGTTTAATTTGGCTGGATTTTAACCAGTATTTTGCAAAGGGTTGTTGGGGTTGATTAAAATTGAAGGTATCATTGAAATATATCTTAATTTACAGTTTAAGCCTATATTTTTAATGAAGGTCTATTTGTAAATCATTAAAATTTCTAACAATTAGCTAGGATTCAGATTTGAGAAATAGTGGATTCAACCCATCTCTATTTTTATATATATACACAAACACACACATCATATATATAGTATTAAATACTTAAATACCCAATCACAATCATTCCTACTCGAATCAGGCTACACTTTGAAGAGCTCTACAAACTTCACTCTACAGAATTTACTGCTGAGTTGGCCAAACAGTACCAACAACTAGCCTTATCTCACTCTGTTTAACTCGTCTCCTTTTTCAAAATTTTTGCCTCTCCTTTCTACATTTGATGGGACTCAAACAATAATAATTGTATAAAGGAATTATTTGATTTGGCTGTAATATAACAAGTACACCCCACACAACAGCGCAATTAATTTCTTCAGCATACTCAGTGGTGAATCATCAACCAGGTGATTGATAAAACAAAATATAGCATTTATATCAAGAATATTGTAATATATAGGTGTACCAAGCAAAAATTCATAAAAATGTGTAGAGGCATAGCAGAATTTGTATTGAGATGGTGTTGTGAGTTAGAAGAGTTCTTCAAAAACCATAATGATATAGTTTCACAAAATGATGACCAAAAAATTAACAAACATTTGAAATAGCCTTATTAACATACATATGGGACAAACTATTATAACAAATCAATAGCACAAGCAAATCGTTACAAGACATAAAATCCAATTTAAGTGAAGGGAAAAATAATCTTAAATCTCTATCAGAATTAATTATGGATGTAATAAAAATGAAAATAAAATAAAAACTACAAAGTGAGAAGAATAAAGAGAATTAAACTGCATTTTGGAGAAACAATGACAAGCATTTTATTGACAAACAATCCTCATAATAAACATAATATTATGTGTGATCCATTAATATATTTATGAGAAGCACTGTTAACAAAAATGGTGTGAATAGTTTTCCACTATTTTTCAATTTTGAAATGAGTGACAATGGAATTAAACAGTTTGTGAAAAGATTGTTACTACCCCTCTACTCTTTCTCTCTCTCTGTAACGCTCTTGTATCCCCGAAGCCGTCCGTTGTGCACTACCCCAATCCACTCCTTCTGTTGAACCCCTCAGGGGCTAAGGTCGCTAGCCAGCACCCCCTTTCCTTTCTTCGGGGCCCGAGCCCCCCGCCCCAATTAGGGGAGATAAAAAGAGCGGACGGACAGTTGAATGGCATCAGTCATCCATTCATCCATTGCACAACTTCGCACTGGACAACAACCCCCTCAGGGAAATAAAGCACAGTTAAGTGTTTACGTGTATTTTTTCTTGTCTACACTGCCCATCATAACCTTCCTTCCTTCCTACCCGATTCACCGCAGTAGCTCACCAAACCTTCATTACTGCTCGGTTCACCATGGTAGCTCGCTGAACCTTCCTTCCTGCCGGTTTCACCAAGGTAATTCACCAAACCTTCCTTCCTGCCCGTTTCACCAAGGTAGCTTGCTGAACCTTCCTTCCTACCCGGTTCACCACGGTAACTCGCCGAACCTTCCTTCCTACCCAGTTCACCACAATAACTCGTCGAACCTTCCTTCCTACCCAGCTCACCATGGTAACTCGCCGAACCTTCCTTCCTACCCAGTTCACCACGGTAGCTCACCAAACCTTCCTTCCTGCTCGGTTCACTGCAGTAGCTCACCGAACCTTCTTTCCTACCGGGTTCACCACAGTAGCTCGCCAAACCTTCCTTTCTGCCCGGTTCACCACAGTAACTCACCAAACCTTATTTCCTGCTCAGTTCACCACGTTAACTCGCCAAGTTTCCTCCCTACCGCACTCAAATGGGCCCTACCAAAAAGGGTTACACCAGCCGTTCAGGAAAGAAGGAGCAAACACACCGCCAAAAGGAAGAGAACCTCCGCACATCACACCCGGGTTATTCGACCGTGGCCAGCAATCCAACCACGGGACTTAGTTGGACCCCAGAACGACCCACTGTCCCAACCTCCCTTACTTCATCACTCCTAAAGAACCCTCCCATCTCACTCCGGTCTCACTCCACCAAAACAAGGGGCCCAACATCCCCTCTCCCTACACATCAACTAAACTATTTGAAACTACCTCGACTCCTTCCGCCAGCCTGTCCCCATATCACCCTTTTCCCCAACCCGGCCAACATACCACCTTAAGCCCATAGCCACGCCACCCAGAGCCTATCAGTTCTACACCACATTTATCCCATACACCAGTCAGGGAGACCTGCGGGCAGCGAAGGCAGCCCAAGCCAACGTCATTTCCACAAAACAAGCCCCTGGGGTCATTAGGAAACTAGCAGAGTTCTTATAGACCCAGCACCCAGACCCTGAGGGTACGTGAGTACTACGATCACCTATTATCAATCGGGGATGACAACAAGATTAATGACAAAATACGAAAAAAGTGTAACAAGGAGGTGGCCCAATCGCTAAAGAGCAGTAAAAAGAAGAACACAGTTTACATTGCTGCCATTGGAGAAAGGGAATGGCTGTCTCTTGAATAAAATTGATCGTTACCGCCCAACCCCTTGACCTAGATTTCATTCTATCAGAATTCATCAGGGAGGAGTGTAAACTGTGTAACGCAACTTCCTAGTTTTATAATAATAAAATTTATAAAAATAAAGAAAAAGGAAAAATAAACTAATAAGTGTAAATTTATTGAAGCCCATTTAAGAAAAGAGGAAAAATGTGGTAAGAACACAATATATTATATATAAAGCAAATAAATAATTTCAAATGGCTACATAAAAGTGTCATTTTTACATGTGATATTAAATATTTAGTTAAATATTCAGGTGATCATGTGCTATTTTTATAGGATCATCCATACAAGTCATTATGTCAAACAAAAAAAATCAGCTTGTTACATTTGATACCATTGGTTTTAGAGATAGCTCAGAATAAAATTTATTCTGTTAATACATCTATTAAAGCTACTTAATTTAAAAAAATAGTAATTTAAAACGCAATGCAACTTCCTAAAAGAGGAAACCATTACCTCTTTGTCCAATGGCAGCAATGTTAAGTGTGAACTGTGTTGTAAAAGCCATATTGTGTTTGTCCCCATTCATATGTTTCTATCCACCTTTCTTATACCTTCTTCCAAATATAATACAATTACCTCAAAAAGCGAGAAGAGGTTTTCCTTATAGAGATACATTAAATAAACAGTAAGAATCTAATATTTTGAGACAAAAATAGGATTTTTCTAAAAATGTCTGCAATGCCATCAGCTTTAAGAACTACTGTATAAAAGAGAACTAAATGTCAAAATTTATCTGATGGAAATGTACATGTAGTTAACCCTTGAGCGGGCACGCTAGTAAATTTAATAAAAGCGGGTGCGTGGGGTACTTAATTAATACCCCAGTCAGTTTTCACTGAACTATTTATACTTGAATAAAGACTTTTTTATGTTTCTTTAGAGTTAATTAAAACACATCCCACAAACAAACAAAAATTGACATGGAGTTTTTATGGCTGTGTGAGTATATGGAAAAAGCTATAAAATAAACATGGAACTTTTACTAAAAAAGGATATACTTACTATTACAAACAAATGATTGTTTAGGTCATGTAACCACACATGTAATACAAATGTTTATTGATAAAAAGGGTAAAAAATATTTATTAATTAGGAAAAATTATTGCCTTCAGTCCACGCCTAAAATTTCTGCAATACTTAAGTTCTGCAGGAGGCATAATCTAAAGTAGGGAAAATCTATTTCTTTTTTTTTCTAAAACCAATTTGTTCTATCACTACAATACTTACAAACTAACTTATTTCTATTATAATCAGGTGTTCTGTCTTATGACAGGTATATCCCTCTTGTCAATGAACTTACACCCCAATGCCTCCTCCTTCAGTCCCAGAAGTTTATTCCTTCCTTCAAGTCATCTAATATTGAGTCTTTTGCAGAAGACAGTTGCTCCTAAGAATGTGTCTACTCCAGTTAGCTTTGTTTCGAAAAATCATACCCAAAATGGTTCTCTTCTCACCCATTCTTCTTAGAACTTCATTTGTTACCCAGTCGGTCCACCTGAAATTTTTTTCAATTCTTCTCCACTAGTACATTTCAAAGCACTTGAAGTATTTACTTTACATATTCTTGAGTCCAAATTATTGTTACATACAGCGCAATGCTCCAAATATAGGTGTACAAAACACTGAGAGCTCAGAATGTAAATTCACTAATAATAACTCTAAATCCCCACAGAGAATCAAACCTAAGACCTTTGATTCTATATGTTAACAAAAAACCTAATATACAACTAGTAGCTATACTGTGAGTGACTAAACAATGTATTGCATACCCCAATAATGAGTTTGCTTCAAATATATTTAATGTATAGACAATTTAATTAATTAATTAAATTCCAACTATACCATAAGTCAGTCAAGATCCCAGTGAAGGAATAGAAAAACTAACAGTCTCCTTGGGGGATTGACAGTGCTACAACACCAATAAATATAAGATTGGGGTACTTTATACCCCAGCGCACCCACTCGAGGCCTAAGTGTTAAAGTAACTGTCTTGAGTTCTGGTTGTTGGGTTTGTCATATAGTTATTGTTGAGCTGAACTATCAATAAGCAGTATAAAATATATATAACAAAATTTGGAAAAAAAAGTTTTAGCCTCAAATTTGATATTTTATAAATTATTCAAAGTAGATATGCAACCAGCCACTCACACATCTTTTCCAGACAATGCACTCTTTTAGGGTTTGAATCCCAAACGCAAAGTTAACTCTGCCAGTCGTGGAATAAATTAAAACGCTTAGTTAAGAAAATGCATCTTTTATTGCCATGAAAATTAATGGTGTATATATATAGGCTATTGTTTCATAATGGGTCGTACATATTTTGGTTTTCTAATGATTTACTCTGAAACCACTACTGAATATTAATTTGTAATTGGTAATAGTGATGAAAATTGAACTGTTGATTCTCCAAGTATAGTGGGGAGCCTCTTAGTATCAGGACACTAGCCTACCCCAAAACCAGAAATGGAAGGAGGTGCTGTACCTGAATGCGCTTTAAGTTGCGACAGGAGCGTGTACCCCGTGACGAAGTAATGGTGGGTCACGGGCCCCATGTCACCCCAGATCAGTCCTGGGACGAGCAGGAACTTGCAGAAGCTTGCAAGGACCAGTGCCTTCCATAGGGTGGCATAGTGACAGTCGTGGGGCGGGCGGTACACTTTAGTGATGGCACACACAATCAGAAACAGCATTGTTGATCCTGTGACAAGCATCAAATGGAGCACTGTGTATGGGGGTGTTGTATAAGATATTCTTAACACAGAGTTTTATTAAACAATATCAAAACTAAGGTACATATACAAATTATGGGGCTGTGTCACCATAATAAACACTTCAGATAGCTTCTATAGGTGTTTAATAGCTTTAATTTTTCCTAGCCTTTGGTAATTAGGGGGTTATGTTGCTATAAAAAAAATTCAGATAGCTTCTAAAGGTGTTGAATATTTATCATTTTACCGAGTCTTCAGCAGTTAGTGGACTATGTTGCCATAAAAAAAAGCACTTCAGATAGCTTCTAGAACTGTTTATCATTTAGAATTTTTTCTAACTTCAGGAAATAGTTGGATGTGACCACCATACCCCCTGAAATTATTGGCCAGCTATGGCCTTGCTTGTAAGCATATCAATATGTGTATTATTAGAATTTAAGACCTCTAGATTTAAGTGGTGCATAAACCACAGCTATTCTGAAGGGTAAATCTCCCCCTGAAGTTCCTTAACAAGGTACTCATATATTGTACAAGAGTATTGCCATTCATTGGCTGTTGTCAAGTTGAGTGCTTTTATTTTAGATGACTGTAGTATAAGTGTACCTATTATAGTCTGCAGGCATGTCCAGTAGAAGCTCCGCTCACGGTCAAACAAGTCGAGCTGGGAGTGGGTGTCTATCTGATCAGGAACCCAGGACCAGTCTGAGTATGCCTCCACCAGAAGCAGCACCACAGCCAGCTTCCAATGGTTCTAACATGCACACACACATACACATATGTATATATATATATATATATATATATACACAGAGCAAGAGAGAGAGAGATAGTGTGAGTTTGAATCCTTGTAGAGTTTCAAGTTTAGTGTCCACTCAATACAAACAGAGTATGAGTGATTTGTATCAACCTAAGCGGTTGTGAATACAATATTTTTCCCTAAAATAAAAAAAAACAAACACAATCATCACAAGAACACATTTACTTTATATCCTTACTAGCACTGGCAACTGAGTAGTCTAAGCCATTTGACTCGTGTTGAGGAGGGCATCATTGATGGAGAGGTTGGAGTTTATGTCCCAGTTGGATGTACCAGGAATGGTTTTACAAACGTATGTTTCTCTTTAGTTTTCCCCACCTCCCTCTAAAGTAATTAATGTGAAGGTGTGCAATACAACTAACTTCTTTATCTGCATTTAATAACACCAATGAAATAGAAATAAGATAGTTAAAATATATAGGAAATGTACCCATATTTTCAAGGCGGGAGGGTTGGAAACCATTTATGAAAATTCATCTCAGTTAACCTGACCAGGAAAATACCAATCTCCCCATCACCAGCAAACAAGACAAGCCCAACCTGACTTTTATGTGTGCATGTTCATTGGTGCAGATGTTTTTAACTTTCAAATACAATTACGAGTTGTTTTTTGTTCCTATTTTTGTGGTAGTACACAGAAATAAGTATATTATGAGTTTGGTAGGAAGAACAGTCAGGTTAGTTACTAAGCCAATTTTAATATATTCATACATCAAGTCATGTTACTTCAGCTGTCAATTTTGATGGATATTATAAATAACTATAAAACAACACTAATGATATATTAAAATGTTACTTATCAATGTTGGCCACAAAGAAATATATTGAATTTTATAAGCTGTTCTTCCAACCAAAATCAGGGTATAGCACCTGATACCTTCCTCATATTATCCTTGTATTAACTTGAAACCCCCTCCCCCCCATTTATCTCCATTCAGAAATAACAGTTGGGGATGGTCACAAGAGAGTTATTTTATTCAGGTAACAAATTACATACAACTCAATGAGAGAGTGAGACAACATATAGCGTTAGGCAATGGAAATATACATATTAGAGGAAAACATTCATTTAATCGGCGTGAGCTGGTTGTATGAACCTTAGAAATTAGCCAGAGCCTAAACGGCATCATACTCTGCAAGACAAGTTGACAAAGGTAATATCTGACATAATACAATACTCTTGCTCGTAAATGGTGTCTCAAAACACAATAAACATTCTATACTAAAATGACCTTCAAATTAATCTCAAATAGTCCTGGCATAACAACAAATTTACTACCAAATAAAGCTCCAGCTAAAAATAATCAATCAGGACAGAAATCCAGCAAATACATATATTAAAATAACAAGAGCTGACAAGCGATGTTATCATGTTTTAAATGACCACCCCAAGAGCCAGTACTCAAAGGGTAAAAAAGACCCATTCGTTAAAGCAGATAAGAAAAATTTCAAACCAAGGCACAGAATCCAAAGGTCCCCCATAGGGATCATAATAAAAGGTGAACACGATTTGAAATAACCACCCAAATAAACTAAATATTATCATGGCTTTACGAGCCCAAAATTTACCAAGTCCATATAACGCCAACAATTAATAAGTTTTAAGTATTACTAGTTCAGAACAATAATATTTAATAGAATCGAACATGTTAAGCCAAAAGGGAATTTTGAATAACCTAACATTTAAATCAGCCTCTGGCAAAGTCGCTCACCTTGTAGCCAGCAAGTAATATGTGCCTACAACACAGACACACCATCATTATATACCCTAAAAATATGCCACATGCTCTCAAGGCGTGGGAACAGCAGGAAGGAGAAAAGGGGTGGGGGGCAACTACGCATATAAAACATACTATAATGTGCTCCAAGTCTCCAGATGTGCATGAAAGAACAGTTCTACGAGTTGGCCGAGTGTGGCCGACAGAGTGCAGTGAGCTCGCACATATCACTATTATTATTTTTTTGGTGCGGCTCGGAATTGGCGTTGGAAAATGAACCTCAGACCTAGCTTCAGTCTGATGTTAGACCGTGCTGCAATGTGTTGTGGAGTTATAGTTTTGTTGATACGGGTCAACTGGGGCCAGGATGGTGAGTAAGACAAGCTCTTAATGTTTATATGTTGTAACAAGGTTAAACAAGATTCCAATCATAAACACTCAATTGAGTAGGCCTAGATAAGATGGAATTTACTTGAATTTCTAACTCTAGGATTTTGTGGTTTGGTTATGTCTTGATGAATAAAATTAAATGTATGACAAACATAACAATCAGAACCTAACTATGTCTAAAAAAAACTTAGCTGTTTGTTATACATGGTTTAAGCTTGATAGTTTTTCCTTAAATAATTTGTAAGACTTTGAATACAAACTTAGTGGTATTTTTCCTATCAATATTTTAATTCAGTTTCATTAAATTAATTAAATGGTTCAATAACCCAAATAAAAGTGGGATAACTTTGATTTATTTAGCAAAATGCTTTACTTATCGGTATAAATTATTTAGCATCACACATGCCCAAATCATTAACCCACCTGAAAGTTATAGTTGTACAAGATGTGTCTGTAGGCTTGTTCGTTCAACAGCACCAGATCAATGATGATATTGACAGGGTCATACTCAAGGTATTTGTCAGCAATCTGTTGACAGCTCTCCTGAAAGTATAACATTTAAATTTAGATTGGCTCCTACTACATGAATCAGTGAGTGAGAATATATAATATTTAAATAATGATATGTTCAGGCTCTTATTTCAAATATTTGTGATGGAAAATTGTAAGCTCTTAACATAAATATTTGCTTAAGATAAAGCTAAGTTATGGACAATGTCTTTAACACATACCGTCACATTGTCCTAACTAACAACTGGTGGGCAAACAAAATAAAACTCAAGCTTATATGGTATGGATGGTTTTCTTAAAATATGGTAGTCGGGATTCAAATCCTTGCTGGTGTGTACTAAGGGTGGTTTTCCTAAACAATTCCCCACACACTCTCTATGTAAATGTGAAAATATTTCCTCTAAATTTTACCTCCATCAATCTTACCCAATTATTGAAAATAGCCTAGACTTATTGCAAACCAAAGTGCATGTGTGTGTGTGTGCGCGTGTGTGAGTGCGAGTGTGTGTATG
>CABFVX010004196.1:7864-48025 GCA_902151425.1 Timema shepardi | reverse complement strand
TTACATAAACAATCACGAAAGCACTGTACGTGGTGTCACGTGTGGGGTCCCTCAAGGTTCGGTAATTGGACCTCTACTTTTTCTTATTTATGTTAACGACATTTTCCAGGTAAATTTTCAAGGCCATTTACAGCTATATGCAAATGACACAAGTTTATTTTACATTGGACACAATTTTAAAACTACATAGCAGAGAATATTCAAACAGACCTGAAATTGTTATACCATTGGTTAAGAGTCAATAAACTGTCGCTAAATCTTGAAAAGTCTAACTACGTTATTTTTACTAGACCGGGAAACAAAGATAGAAATAATATAGATAATTACCAGATAAGCTTTGGGAATAACTTTCTGAAACAAGTAAAGAAAGCAAAATATCTCGGTCTGATCATTGACAGCTCACTATCCTGGAGCTCACATATAAAACATGTCACAAAAAAAAAATTAGGGGTCCAGTTGGGGTGCTAAAAAAACTCTCCTACAAATTCACTTCAAACGTGTTAAAGCCCCTCTACTTTGCTCTGGTTAACTCGCATTTGTCCTACTTAAATGTAATATGGGGTAATACTTTTAAAAGTCATTTAATACCACTAATAAGACTACAAAACACAGCACCAAAAAAAAAAAATCGGCTGCCCAGTGGTGAGGACGGCGACATTAAGCTTAAAAGGTTGGGTATTTTGAAATTAACTGAGGATATTTTTTTTTTGATACGGTTGTAATGGTATATAAACTTGAAAATAGCCTAACTAGTAGTAACCTAAAAATTGGGGGACACAAAAAGCGGAATTACTCTACAAGACATCTGAATAATTATTTCTAGGACAGAGTAAACACCACTACTTTTGGACTCTACTCAATAAAGATTAAGGGACTAAAATTTTTCAATATAATACCACAAGAAATAAAGATGAAAAATCTTAATATTTTTAAAAAGGAAGTTAAAAGATGCATTCTGTAAAACAATGTTGACCAGGTGATATGTGGCTGAAACGTTATCTGTAATTTGCTAGAAACTGATATTATAATTGGAGAAGAATGTGTATGTATACCGTGTGTATGTGTATGTATACTGTACTTTTTTTTAGGTTTTTGTTGTATACTCTAATGTTTAATTGAAGTTTTACTATTATTGGGCTGAATGTATCTAAAATAATGTGGTCGGGTGAGGACAAATAATTTATACCCTGTAATAGACCTCACTTTCCTAAATGAATGTAACAAGTTAGTGAATGAACCACGCCTACATTAGGATGTTTATATTCATACCAGCCGATCTTGGTTCTTTTTATAAACAACTTCTGAATAAATAAATAAATAAAATAAAAAGAAAGGTACTGGTAGCGAAAAATGTGAGATACATTTTTTAAGGCGTGCTTCCGTGATTAACCTGGTTTCTATATTTATTACCGGAGCATTTTTGCACTCCTAGTATTTCGGCTGGCTACGATTGCTTATGACCTAATTTGGTAAAGCAGGATCCACACCCGTAACAGTACATCGTAACGTTAGCTACGTTAAGTTAACTTGAAGTTAACGTTAAGTAAATCGTGATCCAGGCATTATGATAGTTTACAGAAGCTGAAATTTTAATCTCTCCTCAACTCTTTGAGATACTAAATAACTTATCATTGCAAAATTATAGTACTATTAAAAATAAAAAATAAAATTTTGAAATGTATCTTTATAAAATCAATAGTTTCGAAGATATTGGCAAATATATTAATACAATTTTGTGAGCTTTAGTTGTAAGGTAGACTGGGGTTAACTGACCCAGTCATATTAAGTTAGTGATATAGGAATGTTTGTGTTTTAAAGGTATTTTAATATGTTATGTTGGTAGTTCTGATTATTTGAATGTAAAATGGTAGATTTTCGTTTGTACTGGTAATTTGTATTTGTTGTATAAGGTAGGTTGAGAGTATTATTTTACGATGTACGTATTTTATTTTTCTAAATTTTCTGACATTTAAACTATATTACTCAATATATTGATTTTATATACCAGACATATACTTTAATCAGCCTGAATCTCTCTTTCTCTCTTCAATATGGTTATGTCTGACAATGCTAGGACAATCCAAATATTAAAGATCTATGTGGGGTTAAGTGAGCCAGCATGTGTTGGGGCTGCCTGGGCCACGGCTCAGTTAACCTGCCACTTGAATTATCTAAAGAAATGTTTCATATTTTAATAACTAGTGTATTTATTTTATAGAGTGAGTAAAATGCATAGAAAGAGGGAGAAAACAACAGACAACAGAGCTTATTCTGAAGAAACGCTCAAGCTAGCTGTTAGACGAGTGTTAGAGGAGAATGTTAAAATTAGGAAGGTAGCTAGAGAAACTGGTATTCACCAGAGCTTCAATAGCTAGATATATTGAACACTTAATGATATTCACTGTTGGAAGAAAACTGTTGTTAGCTGACTAAAACAAACATGCTTGTAATATTCATTATTGTCTTTTGGAAAAAGCAGCTAGAACACTTGCATTTGAATTTGCATTAGCCGATGAAAAAACCTTTCCAAATAACTGGCACAAAGAAAGGTTGTACAGTCTTACGAAACACCCAAATTTGTCTCTGAGATCACCTGAACAAACCAGTCTCAGTAGGGCTACAAGTTTTAATGCCACTAACGTAGGATTGTTTTTTCATAACCTGCGAAATATTAAAGACAAATTTAAGATTGCCCCCCAATATATCTATAGTCTTAATGAAACAGCTGCAACAACTGTTTACAAGCCATCTAAAGTTTTGGCAGCTAAGGGAAAGCGAAACATAGGGCAAATTACATCGGCAGAAAGAAGTACACTTGTCAGGTTTGTTGCTTTTGTTGGTGCAACTGGAAAAACAGAGCAACCATTTCTGATATTCCCCCGAGTTAATTTCAAGAATCATATGCTCACAAACACTCCAGTTGGAAAAAAGGGAGCATCATCTCCATCAGGATGGATGGTCAGTGATTTATTTCAACCTGTGTTGCAACATTTCTGTGATAATGAGCGACCAACAAAAGAAAAAACCAAGTTAACCATTTTTAACGATCATGAAAATCATCTTAGTATTGCAGCTTTAAATTTTGCAAAGGATAACGGTATTGTTCTCCTCGCAGCAACCATAAATTGCAGCCACTAGAAGTGAATGTTTTTGGTCCATTCAAAAAGTTTTATAATGTCGCATGCGATAATTGGATGTCAAATAATCCAGAGCGACCAATAACTATATATTATGTAGGGAGCCTCATTGGAGAAGCTTTTCCTTTAGCATTTACGCCAAGAATATTTTCATTGGATTTAAAATTACTGGAATAGAACTATTTAACAGCACAATTTTTTCACTTGAAGATTTCTTGACTGCCTATGTGACTGATAGTCCTGATCCTGCACAACACGGTTCTTATTCTTCTAAGGAGCTTCCTGTATCTTCATCAGGGACATCATCCAATCCATCTGTCTATTCCAAAGATTTTACCAGAGAGCTTTCAATAAATTACGTTTCTAAGCAAAGTCCAGTGGAAGCACTTGCAAGTAAAATTTCAGCTGGATCTTCAAAAATTGTAGCTCCAGAAGAAGTTTGCCCCCACCCTAAAGCTTCTCCTATAAAAACCACTAGCACTGCGTGAAGAACAGATAAGTCATCAGTTCTTACCGACACACCTGTGAAAACCGTTTTAGAATAGAAAGCCAAAATTGTCACTGAAAACAAAGAAAAGAAAGGCAGAATTTGCTGAACAGAAACAGTTGAGAAAATTTAAAAAAAAAAGTGTAAACTAAAGAGAAAACGTTTTGAAGTACCATCATGTTCCGACTCGGAGGAGCTTCCGTGTTAAGTGACGGTTGTGAGTGTTGAGTGCTCCCCGTGTACTTATGGCGTTGTTTGAGTCTTTCCCGAGTTTTGTCAAGCATAAGGCAGGTAATTTAAAAGCATTTTTTTTAAAATACAAAAACTAGTGGTGACCTACTTTGCTTTGGTAGTAACTATACATGATCACACCTGTTTAAAATGTTACACTGGAGTCTCACCAATCATGTTGGTCTTTCACATAGTTATATGGGAATATTTGTTTACTTGAGGTTTCAGGTTAGGATGAATCAACAATAGAGTACTCAGAGCATTTCCTACAGCCACTTGCAACAACTCTCAGCTCAGACAATGGGAACTTGCCCATTAATGGGTAATCCAATCCAGACTACCCCCTAGTTTCAATCTGAGGTAGCAAAATATATATAATAATATTAATAATGGTGATGATGATATTAATATTAATATTAGTGATAATTGTTCTATTCTCCACAGGATGCAACATATATAAATGCATATTGCTCTGGCTACAGAAAAGCTTACCATCCATAACCCCAGCCATTACAAGTCACAAGATTTCTCTCTCTCTTTCTCTCTTCTATCCCTTTTCCCATTGGCGTGACGTTGCCAATTTCCGCCAAAAGACACCAGGAAACTTCTTTTCACTCTTCTTCACTTCTTCATCTTGAATAACACACAAAAGGTGACCTGGTGGTCTAGGGGTAAGGTGTCAGACTTCTATGCTGGCGGCCGGGGTTCAATCCTCGGTCCCGGCAAAGATTTATCTGATTACCAAACCCTTCCTTCACCTCTGACAAGACATCTTGTGAATGTGAGGAATGCCAGGCCTCCACCGTGGTTCGGATTCCACGTTAAACTGTAGGTCCTTCATTTCATCTCACAATCACCCTACCATTACACATTAGCGTAAGTGCGTATAAGCCGAACGGGTAGTAAGACGCGGTGCTAATAATAATAATAATAATAATAATAATAATAATCTAATATACAAACACTTCCCTATCTCACTTTCAGTCCTAGGAAATAGAGGGGGGTTGGATCTTTACAGACCCAGCTTCCTCGGGGGCTTCCTTACCCGAGGAGTTCGCCCTACAGCCAGAGCGGTACAGGACCAAGGCAATTCCGAGACACTGAGAAAACTGATAGGGTGTTTCTTTGGAAACGGCTCTTTTATTCACCCAGGAGAAATTTTGTTGTTGTGAATTATCTTATACAAAAGGCAAAAGAACTCCTTCCACAGAGTCGTTGGCTTCTGGTTTTTGTCCCAACAGAGCTTCCATTCCACTTCTAACATTCAACTATGCAAGTGATCTGCATGCACAAACAGGGCCAGATTTCCTAATATGCCAAATAGGCCTAGGCCTAGAGCGGAACTATTCAGAAGGCAGCATGGCGGAATTTTTTTTCAATCATATTAATTGTATTTCATATTCTAATATTTCATTTATCATGTTATGCAGGAAGTTATCGTCCTCAGATCGTTCCTCCATAACAATACTATTGTGCATCATCCTTCGACTTCCTCTGGGAGTACTGACTTAGTTTTTCCTTTATTCATATAAGTAATGCTTCCAGAGCAGATATCGTCAACATCAACTGGTGTTAATTTAGGTAACAGTGACAATAAAATACTTCTAGCTTTATATCCCAATGATGACGTAAAATGTACGTTTGCAATAGGAGTAAAACCAGAAGATGCAGCTGCCAATCCCTAGGGGCGTGTTTTCACACCTTATAAGGACCCAGGCGGGAAATTAATGACGAATTACGAGATTTTGTTGCAGTTCACGGTGTTGAACAAAACTTGTACGCAGACTTCAGTGCTTAAAAGCCCAAGTATCCTGATAAAGAAAGACATATTACAAGCAGGTTCCAGTTTATAACTGCGCAGGCTGGGCAAATGACCAATGCACCAGACTTTAGGGGCCGCATGAGAGGATCATATTTTTTAAGAGGAAAAATGTTTTAATTTTATTTATACAAGAATTAAAAAGTGATAAAATTACACTATTATTTTTGTTGCTTTTATTCTGCTTGTAAAAATAAGAAATGCGTAAATCACAATCGACTTCCTTCTATCCACGCATTCTAGTATAGTAATTTGAGAACAAAACTTTAGTTACTTTAACTCTTGCCTGCCCACCTTGGCGTTTCATCCTCAATGTTGACGATTCATTTCCACGTTCACTGTCAAGTGTGTCATACATCACCTCTTTTCAGTGATTTATGTGTGTTTTAAGTGACTAGTCTTTAATTTTAAGTGACTAGTCTTTAAATATGAGTGGTTCCGAGTTAAAAAAAAAGCGTGTTGCTAAAAAAAAAGTTTAAGTTGAACAATTAAGAAAAGTGTCGAAAATAAATTCCTTTTACATCAATTCCAACCTTATCGACTACTTCTAAGTGTTCACAATGTCCTGTAACGCTCATCGTACGAGAGCCCTGCGGGGCTCGTATTTGCAGTTTTTTCTATTATGGGTATGTGTTTATGTAAATGTATATAGTGATGTTAAACAAATAAACTGTTGAAAAATAAAAAAATACTTATAAAACAAACAAACAAAATATGTTGTTTTTATTTACCATGGCCCTAAATATAGTATTTGGTAATAAATAATCAAAATAAACTAAAGTTTAGCTAATCAATGTGCATTTTTCAATTATAAAACGTAGCTAATAATAGTTAGACAAGCTTAGAAAAGTTAAAAGGGGAAGGGTGTCCTAGATATCTATACCCAGCGCACCAGCCACATAAGCCCGGGTCCTGATTACAAAACATATATCATCAATGGGTGAGGACAGATTATCGGACATGACACTGGTGCATATTGAGGGAAAGATGCAGCAGAATATGGATTTCAATGACATTATAAATACCCTTGCCCAACGAAAGGCAAGAAGGAATGCCTTCCCAAAATAAAAAGTTACAGCGAGCTGACAAGTGATGAAGTAAGTTAAATTCATAAATATTAACATTGGTAAATTTAGCATTTTTATAATAAGTTAAATGAGTAAGTAACGAATTGTTAGAACTTAATTGTTTAGTAGCATACATTTTGTTATGTGTAACATATTCAATATTTAAAAATATTTAAAGTTCGTAGCTATTTTCTCACAAAATTCTGTAGGCCCTACCTACTAACCTGTAATTTCTTATACTAATTTTTTTGTAGATTAAAATTTATATTCGGGAATGGTACAAGACATTATTGTGCATGGTTATTGGTTGTATACATGTATAATTTAAAAATTTAATTCAAAGCCAAAACGTTGATACAAAAAAAATAAAAAATTATACATAGAAGTGTATTGTCATCTTTTAGGAAAGGCAAAGGTTGGAGAAAGGAAAGGGGGTGGTATTTGGTCGTGGGCCTACAGGTGGCAAGGTATTAAATCCGGACTTGTGCACAAACCTCAACCTGGTTTCTACTTTGGACTGATAGTTAATAGAATTTATATTCTTTTTTATTTTCCCTGACATCCATGTTTCAGTCTCCCTTCGAATCGTTGTAATCAACAATTTCACCTTATTTAAATGTACGAGGGGATCTCATCTTTTTATTTCAATTTATTTCCACGTTTTCTTTCTTTTCCGCCACCTTTGCCGCAAAATGAATTTTAACATTGACAACCAAGTTCTCGGTATGAATCCAAGAAACAACTCGGCCAGGGTTTTACCTGTAACTAAGCGAGGGATATTCCTTTAAGCAAAAAGAAAAATCTATCCTATGCTGGCAAGCATGATATGTTAAAGCCCCCCCACCAAAAAATTCTTACCTTTTCTATCAAAATAAAAGTTTATTTAATGAAAAAAAACTTTAATTAGGGACCACGAATCAGAATCCAACTTTTTCTTTGGTGATTTTTTTTGGTAGGAATACAACTTTTTACTAAGCAAAATCCAATAGTCATACTTACCAAAGGACTATTTCTAGTAACTTTTTGAGCTATCATCCAAGTAAACTCGGGTGGTGTATGTACCGGTACTTCATTCCATCTTTCCTTCATTTATCTTACTGCATTTAACTTCTGTTTAATCGGAAGAGTAATTCGTTATACTCCTGATTCAGGAATTTATAACACCCCTAACACATTTCAAAGGGTGTTATGACCCTTCTTCCCCCCCTAAATCACAGGACAGGATAAGGAAGAGAAAAAATTATACTGACACAGCTCATTCAAACTCAAAAAGCGATCCACCAAAGCTGGACAAGTTTTGTTTAACCAATATTGTTTAGTCTCAACATAATTTTTAATAATACGGATTCTGCACCGCAAAAAACTAGAGGTTAAACAATATTTAATAAAAGAAAATTGGTCCACCAAAAGCCGCTACCTAAGAAATAAAGGACGCTCTCCCACTTCAATGAGGGTCTCATTTGTCGGCGATGTACGACAACTACCCAGACACAGTCTTACTGCTGCATATTGTATCTTGTCTAGCTTCACTAGAATAGATCATAATGCAGTGAAATATAAAAAAAAAATATATCCATACTTTAATCGATAGAATACAAGCCCACGATACATTGTATATGGGTAGGCGCTCCAAGCGGTATCTGCCCTATACATTTATTCTTTGTTCAATGGCACTGAAGACATGTACTTCAACCAGCAAGGAACGCTCGTATTTGATTCAATTCCAACACTACTTTCTTACGTTCAGTCCTGGTTAAAACCCTATAACCTACCTAGCCCTAACTAATTATGAATCTCATCTACGGGATAACCGAGAATATACTTGTCCGTACCTACACTGGAATATTTATATTTAGAAGGATCTTAAACAGCTGCTTATACAAAGTATCGTTGTATGAATGTAATACATTAACTAAATAAAAGTCTGTAATATAAGTATGAATGTAATCTACCAGTGCCAATTCATCTACAGAATAAGTCAAAAATAAATGTGTCTAGTGTTTCAGGAACGTGGCGAACTTCACATTCTAAAGACGGAACCTTGATCATCAACTAAAGTCGATCTTTCATGTAGGCGTGCTTGAGCCGAAGGCGTATTAAAGTATAAATACACTTACGAGTGCTCTGAACTGCCGAAAACTATGATGTAGCTAGTTTTGAACCCTAAACCTCGTGGTACCATTTTACCTTCCGCATAGTGTTTTTTATTCTCTTTGAAGGTTACTTAGGACTTATTTAAGTTGAAAATTTATGTTCGCCGTTGGTAGCACTGAACGACGATATTTAAATATAAAATGTCAGTTGAAATTAAAATGTTATTATAAATATAGTGTTAATTGCCTTTGATATAACAAAGCAGCTTTATTTGTGAAAATTAAATTGTATTTGTGACATTTTTTGGTAATGTATACCGCCCATTTGAATTAATATGATTTCTTAGTTTGTTTTAGTATTTAACACATTTTACCTGTACATACAGGTTTAGACTGAATAAGATTTTACACAGCATTTTATTTTGTAGCCATTTGAGGTTTTACTTAGTGTCAAGTTCCTTTCTCCATTATATATTCTGTTTAAATAAGTCACGATTACAGATGCAACTGGCAAGGGTACATATCAAAATGAGAGCACACAAGTAGATATAATAATTCAGATACCTCCTGGGTCTCTAGTTGGTAAACTCTTTTTATTTAAAAAAATATTTTCATGAAAATAGACTCGGACAATAGGCCTATACTTACTTCATTTGACACATGAAAGGGAAATAAGTTACATTAAAATAGTAGGTCTAACACTGATTTATATGTCTAAATTGATAAAATAAAAGTGTATAACCTGAACGGCTAGTAAGATGCTTAAATAACTTAAATTCTTTATAAAATAAAAACTTGGTTTGTCTTTTTCACAAGGTAGGCCTATCATTCAGCCATATTACTCAGCATTTCCTGAAATGCTATAACGTCCTAACCAGTATAAAAATCAGGGTTCAAAAGTATGACAATTATATGTCGGGTATAAATGATATTTATGGTTTTTTAACTATTGTCTTGATATAGGCCTATATTGTAAAATCAAATCACTATAGGCATATGTATACACACATACACTGTGTAAGTTTTTGTGTAGATAAATTATATGCAAAGAGATTGTCAAATAGATTTACACATCAATATTTACTTATATTAGCTAGGCCTAGTTCTATACCCGCTTCGGTGGCCACGTGGTCTAACACACAACTCTCCGTGTTAGACTAGCCTGCCAATGACGGGGAGATCGAGGTTGGGTGTACCGAGGCTTTTTTCAAAATGGTTTTTCACTATCCCTCCATTTAAATGCAGGTACACTTCCTCTAAATATAACCTTCCCAATTTCTAAAACCATTATCAGAAAATTACATAAGCGTATAACCCAAACAAAAGTGGGCCCTAAAATGTGGTGCTAAAAATAATTATTTCTATAAATAAAATTGGGGTTATTGATTTTAGTCACGTTAACTAAATTAGGGCTTTTTAGGCTAAAATTCTGTTTTCAATATTATACTAACACAGTTACAAAGTTACAAAGATAAGTACAACTTGTGAACAAAGATCTCATTACATATGAAATCAATTAAAGAATTCATTACTAGGTTACAACTTCAAGTAATTGACATACATCCAGGCTCCTCTACAAATAGGACATGAGCTTACACACACGTCCAGTCTTTGCAACAAATAGGACTCGAGTAGGTTCAAGTTACAGAAGTGACAGCACTTATGAATTTACTTGTGTGAATTCTGTAGATTCTTGAGCCTCAAACTCAAAATCAACTCTTTTTTTCCCACCAACCAGAAATTGTTAAAAAGCAGGAAAATAAAGGGGTGGAGTCTAACTGCACCTGTTACATAATGTTCAACCAGGAAAAGCATATAACCTTGGCACATGCCACAAAAAAGAAATAGGTTACCTTGACCAAGATGAATAAAAATATTAAACTATAAAATTAAAAACTAAACATCATGTTAAGATTAATTTTAACTAATAAAAGTATGAGTAATTGGGATCATTACAACATGAACCTTGTTTCATGCCGGAGGAAAGAATGGTTTTGTCATTGATGGAAAAATTGTGTTTTGGGCTTAAAAGGGAGCTGCGAATTATCACTCACAAAATGGTTTTGATAAGTGGTTTGAAGAGGAACTACTGCCAAACATTGGCACAGGAAGCATGTTTGTTATGGACAACGCTTCCTATCATTCCCGAAAGCTGGGGAAGATTTCAACGGCAGTAACCAGTTAAGAAGAAATATAAACCGAGCTGTTAGAAAATAATATAGTTTTTCCTAAAGACAGTTTGAAGAGCGAGCTTTTGACCTAAATGGAAAAAATTATGCACATGTACGCCGCAAAATTGTTTGATGAGAAAGCAAGAGAGCTTGGGTCAGGCTCCCTCCGTATCACTATGAACTGAACCTCATTTAACTCGTCTTGTGTCAAGTGAAGAGACACATCACTTGTCATAAGACTAAATTTAAAGAATCTTAAATGAAATCCTTGATTGACACTGCATTTGAGGTGGTTACAACTCAACAGTGGGAAAATTATTGCAAACACACCAAGAAGACCGAAGACAAAATATCTGAAATTGATAATTTACAGGATGACATTGAGCCACTTATAAATGTGATGGAGCCTTCCAGTGAAGATGACAACGGTTCAATAAGCAGTAAGCCTACAATTTCTGGAGTGTGCCCGCTTTGAGTGATAAACTGTTCCTGACATAATAACTATAAGAAATAGCCTAGAGGATATATTTTATTTTAAATTTCAACAAAAAACTGTTTTTCGGTGACATTGTTACTGTTTTGTTTTTAGGTCCTTTGATTTTGCCTTGATTTAATTCACATAAATTGATGAATTCTAAATTCATTCCGTGATTTTATAAGAAAATTTATTCAATATCATACAAACAGACCCCTACTGATCAATTAGTCTGTCTACATGTAGGCTGCTTAGTTTTGATAATTTAATAGATAAAATTATGTCTTAATGATCATTAAATTATAATTATTATTAGCACCGCGTCTTACTACCCGTTCGGGTTATACGCACTTACGCTAATGTGTAATGGTAGGGTGATTGTGAGATGAAATGGAGGACCTACAGTTTAACGTGGAATCCGAACCACGGTGGAGGCCTGGCATTCCCCACATTCACAAGATGTCTTGTCAGAGGTGAAGGAAGGGTTTGGTAATCAGATAAATCTGTGCCGGGACCGAGGATTGAACCCCGGCCGCCAGCATAGAAGTCTGAAACCTTGCCCCTAGACCGCCAGGTCACCAATGCTCATTAAAGAAAGTTGAACATTGAAACAAATTATTTAATAGGAAGCTAATTCTTTAGGGACAAGACAGTTCACAAAATTAAAAGCCATTTAATATAATCAAATGTTTTTAATTAGGCTACAAAATAAATGAATTAACATTAAATTAATTACTAATTTAACATATTTAATTTAATATAATTTTTTATCTATAAAAAAATTGTATTTCCTCAAGTAAATCGTAAATAGAGTATTTTGTGTGTTAAATCATAAATAGGCCCACTGTATGACTATCACCAATAAAATAGTGACGCTCGATGCACTAGTTTTTTTAATGCGGTTAGTATAACCACAATTTCTATTTGAATTGCACAGGCAATGCTTTTCTTACACTGCCAACTAAGCTGTGAACACAGTATAGATAAAAATACAAACAATAAGAGTTTTGTCATCACATTCACATCAGTCTCAGGTGTCTCACAAATCTTCATCTTGGTTTAAAAAAGTAACACAATTAACTAAACTAACATTTTGGCTTTCATCTTCCCCTTCCTATGACCCTACACCCATTCTAAGTCTGTTTTCTTACTGCATGAATCTTTGTTCAAGTATTTGAAGAGGATTGCTAACTTGCCTTTACATTTCCCAATCAATTTCTTAATTTTGATTGGACTCTGACAAAATTTGAAAAAAAATGTGTCAAGGCTAAAACTTAGCTGTTGCTGCAACTGTCAACAACTGCTCACACAAATCTAACCAGTTTTTTTTTTTTAAGTTTTGCCCAATCAAACCAGGCAGCAGTTTCTGTAATATTAACTGACTACCACCAAGTTAACGGAGAAATGGTACAATGGAACTGCTTACCAAACAAATATGGAAAGGGCATACAGGCTGTTGATAGAGACATAACAATTGGGATAAAACTATTGCGGAACTCAGATGCTCAAAGGATAGTTATTTTTGTTTTTGGGCTAGATTTCATCCATAAAATCTATGATCACACAAATTCGTCAATTAGTGTATAGAACCTAATGCCATATTCCTACATTTTACTAAATATGTCTGTATATCGTGTAGTTGATCCTTTAGGTTCTAAAGTATGCTACTCTTCAACAGCAAATATCTTTTAAAAAAATTCTAAGTTCCTTTGATATATCAACAGATAAATATCAGGATAGTTATCTTGACAAATATCAGGATATTTATCTTAATATATAACAATATATATCTCTTGATATATATCCTCAAACCCTAGCATAAATGTTTGCTTAAATATATGACTAATGCCATTTTGTATTTAATTTCCTTAGGCGTGTATGCTAGGTTACATTGTCCTAGTTTTTTGTCACAACATTATAAATATGATAATGTGCTGTATCTGTCCCACGTTAGGCTCTTTTTATTTGTCATGGTACAATGTTTCTATATTTTTATTCACTTTATTACACACATAAGAATACGGAGATACGAATGACACCAAGATTTTATTATTTTGTAAACTTTAAGTAAATATTAGGCCTACATTTAAATCAAACTTACTAATAGCTTGCCCAAATCACTTTTGGAATGTAAATATTGATGATGACCTCTTACTTCACAGTGATCCTGTGCACTTGCTATTGATCAGTCGTTCACATAATGATTTAAAGTCGATCGTAAGGTACATATTACACCCTAAAGTTATGTTTCTTATATTTGTGTGGTTGAACAGTGTTAATAAATTGAGTTTATGAAACATAGAAATATAATATGTAAGTAATGAATGTCAAAAGATATAGGCTATATGAACATAGTGACCTAATAAATGCTGTAATTTGTAAGACATACTTAGGTTAACAGCATCTTACCTTGACACTTTTTTGAAGATGATTTCCTTGTGATGACATTGTATTGAATGTACTCTATCATCATAGAAATTGCATTAATTTATTTTACAAATTGGAGACTAAATCATAGTGAAACATGTCTTATTTCATCCTCTACTAAGTGCTCCAATTTTAAAAAATAGTTTAAAAAAATTATCTGGCTTATTGCTGGTCAAATTAAATTGGTTTCATCGCCTCAAAATTGTCTAAATAAGGTATTTTGTGGGTTATATATTAATTGATGGGGATAATACAGTGGGTGACATTAATGAATGATTTCTTTACTGGCCCATTGTTTCATCTAGGTTGGTCAAGATGTCTGGGAAGAAGTCAGTCACCGCTGCAAAGACAGTAGGGAAAGTTGCCAGGAAGCCGACCAAGTCTAAGAAATACAAATTCCCTGAACAAATTCCACTTGGCGAGATTATAACAGACATTCATAAACGATCTTGGAAGATAGGCCCTTCCATTGGAACTGGAGGCTTTGGAGAAATATACTCGGGTAGGTCTTGAGGACATTTTACCTACACTGGGAAAGCAGATGAAGGAATAATTGCTTACTTTATCTATCAATTAATTTGATATAATGTATCTCGATAAGGAAAATCTCTTTTCACTTTATGAGATAATAGTATTATATTTGGAAGAAGATATTAATTTTAAATAAAGTATAGAATAACATACTCTGAGGATACACTAATAATTTGTTTATTTTCCAGCCACCGAAGTAACACCATCTTGTGCCAAGAGTCTCCCGTACGTTATAAAGATTGTAAGTAATTGTTGGCTAAAACCTGTCGCTAGACACTAAGTACAAGAAGGGTATAGGTTACATTATAGACTATATGATTTATATTAATTCTAATAATATTTTACTGAAACTGCTGAGTTTTTTTTAAACAATGATATAACAAATGACCCCTAACTTTACCACTTAAAAATTGTTCCATTCTCTTATTTTATTTAAAATCAAACACACAAGCTCTTAGTGTTACTATGCCAGGCCTCCACCGTGGTTCGGATTCCACGTTAAACTGTAGGTCCTCCATTTCATCTCACAATCACCCTACCATTACACATTAGCGTAAGTGCGTATAACCCGAACGGGTAGTAAGACGCGGTGCTAATAATAATAATAATAATAATAAGTGCGTATAACCCGAACGGGTAGTAATACGCGGTGCTAATAATAATAATCTTAGTGTTACTATTTCTATTTGTACCTTTCAAATACAAATTGTGCTATAGAAGTATGTTTCTTGGGATTGATGTTTCAGGAGCCTCATGAGAATGGTCCTTTGTTTGTTGAAATACACGTCTACCAGAAAATAGCAAAGCCTGCTGACAGTGAGTCCTATTCACTAAGGGTTTAAAATCCATGGCCATACTATATAACAGACATCCTCAAAAAGGTTTCCATGAAAATATGGTGAAATTAATAGTAAAAGTTCACATGTATTTTAATTTGAAGTGTGTTCTCTACCATAGGTTTCCTTTTCTCATAACGCCTGGATATAAGGGTGTTATTTACCAATATTCTTTTATTTTTTTGGAGATTAACATTAGCAGTAATGATTTCAACTAGTACACTTAGATAAAGTTAAGAGCGTTTGTACGAACAACTCACTAAAAAGTATGTGTGTTGATTCAAGACGAAATTATTGTAAAACTCGATCAAGTTGTGTTAATTTTCCAAAGTTTTGAACCTAGAACTAGAGGTATTTGCATCAACCCAAACAGCTAGTAAGATTCAATGTTGAAAAAAATCAATAGAGATATCAAATATTAGTTTGACTATCAATTCATTTGATACAAGTACCTGTAATAATCGAGAACACAATTATGATTAATAGTTGGGCTTAAAGTTTTCTCCCTAAATTAATAAGCTGTTTAATCAAGAACACAGGGATCCATATATAGAACAAACTATTAAGGAGAATAGCACAATTATATTTGATAAAGACACTACGACTACATTATATGTCAACAAACAGCTGTTAAGTACTGTGTAAAAAAAAGAAGCAATAAAGGTCACATGACCTATGTAACAGTGTTGCCTCAGAAAAGCAAAACAAAATTGAAACATGAATACCTAAACTTATTCACTGTGCATATTATATACTTAAATCATAAATATCTTACTTTTATTAAAACAAGTATAAGAATTGTATAACAACACTGTTTAGATATTAATATAACTTAAGAAAATATTGTGAGGATCTACCAATTTTAATGATAGGTATTTGGTTAAGTTGAAATTTCAACTATCACAAAGAAATTATTAAAAGCTTAAAATTCCACCATAAATTTCCTCCTTTGCTGCTCTATTTTTCTGGAGATAATCAGCATTGCCCTTTGTTATATTGTGTATGTGCACCCTGTTGCTGTTAGTTGGTTGACAATGGCTTTCACTTTAATCTTATTTATGAAAAATAAATATTTGGTTTTTGTGGGTATGTGAATGACAGAGATGGTTAGTAAGAATGTAAAAAAAACTAACAGTTATTGCAAGTTTGTCTTTCTCTACCACAAAGCCTTGTCACCATTTACTATTATATTTACAAATTCATCATAGCTAAAGACGGAAAAGTCAGGGAATTCTTTGATATCAGAGAATTTAATCAAAATAAGGAAAAGTCAGGGAATTTAAATGTTTGATTATTCTGCACTTAAATATATAAACAAAAGTAGGAGTGTTTCTCGATGTTTTGTTTAGATATTTTATTCCAACATGAGATGGACAGGGTTTATTTTATAACACATTCACACAGGAACACAAATAATACCTATCTAACTAATAGAGAATGAACAAGAACTTATAAGAATGTTAATGTTTGGTAGCCTAGAATTTTTTTTGAAAATATGTGATCAATATAATAAATGAAAAAATTCCCATTCAGCAAAATAAACTGTAAAAAGGTCAGGTCTAGAACTTTCTAAATGTCTGAAAAACCTGTGAAAGTCGGGGAATTATATAATAAAAATTTTGTAGCCTTTCTTAAATTTTATATCCACTTTTATCTCCAAAGAGAATTTCTGGCTTTTGGTCAGAGATAAAATATTTAACTTTACTCTCTTCAGAATAACGAATGTTAGTTTTTATTTTACTTAAAACAAATTGAAATAAACTTGTCTAACTTCTGAGGACGTAGACCAGAGCAAGATATTGTACATCTTTCTTAAAGCTTATTGTCATTTATGTGATCCTCCAGTATTACGGATCTGAACACATTTGTCTATGGTCCTTTATAAAATCAAACAGTTGTTACAGTATCATTTTCTATGAATATGGATCTTGATATCTTGACAAACAGCTAATTAATTATTTTACTACTGCTGTGAAATTTTTGTTTAACAGTATTGCAGCACACTGCTGAAATTGGTGAACAGTATTTTTACCTATTACCTTGTTCCCTACTTTACTTGGTATTGTGCATGTTATTATGGATACACTTTCTACACTCAGTTGTGCTCACTTCAAAGTTATGTATTTTATTAAGTATACTAGGTAAAATGTTGAAATTTTCTGTACTGTGACACTCTGCATACAGTAATCCGTATATTGAATTATAAAAATTCTAAAAAAAAGTATTCGGTGTTTGTGATTTTTAAAAAGTAGCTTGTATACAATTTTTTTAGAACATTTGTAGATACATCAAACTCACTGGAATATAATGTTTTCAGTTCATTCTCACTGCCACAGACTTTAACTGTGGAACCCTGAAATAAAAAATATCTTACCCTTTCAGGAATATAAAGCAATGCGGTACACCTTGAAACTCTTTGGAACGTGTAGTGCCCCTAAGACACTTTTTTTTAAGGGGGGGAACAGATAAGTTGATTCAAAAAGATATATCCTTTTTCTTTCTTGCTGGAATATGTTTTAGGAAGTGTCCTCAGGGCTATTATTGCAAACGCAGGGGCCATTCATTTTGAGTGTGTCGGTCACATCTGCTTTATTCTGGTGGTTGACATTCTTTTGTATTCAGAAAATATCTTCCTTCATTCTACTTAGCCATTTTCCCAAATATATTTTGTGTTCACTACATAAAATAGCATGCATCCATTGCATAGAAAAAAAATTCACAGTTGGGAGGCATGCCAAACTTCTTATTTTCCCTGCGTCAATCATGTTGGCATATTTATGCTTTAAAATAAGATCATGCTATTCAAGGGCAAGTAGCTCATGGCTAGATCTTGTCTTCACTTGGCACGAAGTCAATCCATTTTAGGGTAGATCTTTTGGCATATTTTTTCGGTTTCCTCTTACTATTCCTACAGCATTCATCTCTTCTAATTCATGAAGAGGTTTGGTGAAGAATAGCAATTATCTAGTTACAGTATACACCCCTTATCAAAGAAATTATTTTCCAGCTCCAACACAACACGCTCACTGACAGACAATTTTTGCCTTAGACAATAATTTTACCAGTGTAGATATTGAAACTGATGCAATAGTCAGAAGCAGACTCACATAGCTTGTAAAATTTGTTGTCAGTACAAGTAAATTTGAAGGATTGAATTGTACAAATGCAATGTGTTCCCTGGATTTTATAAGGCTTTCTTTCATCTATGGCTTCATCCTCCATTGGTGTTGAAACATTTTTTAATTATGCATTGAGTTAGTCTATTACAAACCTTACTTTTGAGGTTCTATTTTCACTGTTAAGGTTGAAAACAGTTGGTTTGTCGGTTGATTAAATATGGAATGATCCTGAATCGGTTTCACAGCTCTCAATTCCACTGTTTTATATTAATGACTCTAGATTTCTGTTCTAAGATGTAACAGTTGGGTCAAGCTAGGCCTTCCTAAGTTTCAGGGTGAGAGACAGGCTCTCTTACTTTTTCATATTTTTTCAATTTTTGCCTTTCATCTTATTTATTGTCTGATTTTTCTGAAGATTCTCACATACGGTTTAGGGTTGATAAACATTTGATTGGGAGATAGTATGCATGAATTAGTGTGGGAAACCATGTAGTAAGAACACATTCATTGTGCTTTGCCAGAAATGGCAAATATTCAAAATCTTTCTCCTGCTTTGTGGAAGTGTGATCTCGGGCATTAACAACTCCACAAAACCCAATATTTTTGCAGTTGATGAGTGGATGAAGGCAAGGAAGCTCAAGAGCCTCGGTATGCCAAGGTTTGTCGCAAGTGGTTCCCATTCATCTGGGGGTCACAAGTACCGCTTCATGGTAATGGAAAGGTTTGGCCAGGACTTGGACTCTCTTCTGGCCAAGGGCGGGAAGACGTTCCCTTTGCCTGCCGTGCTGCGCATCGCTAGACAGGTGGTGAGTGACTTTATAGCTGTTTGACTCATGTGTTTCTAGTCTTAGTTTTGCACACTCCACTTCAGTTATATCCATGGAGTAGGGCCAGTTTTATTGTCAGACTGAGTATGCCTCAAGAGCAGTGTTACATTAAATGTAAGACTACACCTACCTAAACTCAAATGGAGTGGGCCTGGTCCATTCCATTCTGGTCTAGGTAGGTGTCATCCAACATTTAGAATAGCGTCACACTTGAGGTGTACTCAAGCTGACTATGAAAATGGCCTTAGCCTTGGACAACCCACTTCATTTATATCCATAGATTAAGTCTTGTAAACCCCACTCCTCTGGTTTCTATGGGGCTTAATGTTAATGTGTGCACAGTTGGACGTCTTGGAGTACATGCACAGCAAGGCATATGTCCACGCAGACATCAAGGCTGCCAACCTGCTACTGGGCCACTTAAAGGGCTCTGAGAACCAGGTATATCTGGTAGACTTTGGCATGGCCTCACGACAATCCGCTGACTGCAAGAATAACCCTAAGAAGGCACACAACGGCACCATTGAGTTCCTCAGCCGGGACAGCCATGCCGGGGGTGAGATTTCCATAATACTGTTGTCTTCTGCTGGTCGTAGAGCTAAGGGGCTGATATTTACACCCTCTTTCCATGAGAATTAAGTTATTGCCTTAAAATTCTTATTATTTATTCTTAGGGTTTTTTGGGCGGAAGGGGGATTATAATAATGTTGGGGAGATAATATTCCCATCATTTATGTGAAGGATTGGGAAACTATTTAAGAAAAGTCCCATTGCGCCTTGATCTTCCCATCACTGGCAATACAATCTATTGTGGCATTGGTGTCTTAGATTGTGTGGTCACTGGTTTAAGTTAAAATAGTTAAATGATAATATGAATTCTAGAGTTAAAGGCTGAGCCTACTTGTGAATACATGGTTCTAAACAAATATTTTTGTTGGGATATTGTTTTATAATTCCTCTCGTTCCTATCTTACATTCTTGTATCTTCTTCCTTTGAATGAAAGTTTGCAAACCAAGGGTTGGCTTGAAGTACTTCCCCATCCATTAGCTCTTTGGCTGGTCAGTGTTTGGGAGCCAGCACATATATTAAGGAAGACATGAGTGCTGTGATTTCACCTTGCCTTCAGAATACCTTTATTGTTTAGTCCAATACGGATTCAAATTTTATTTAGCTTTCATATTTTATAATCATACAAAAGAAAATATTGACGTACTGTTTACTATGTAATGTCTCAAAATTGACTTAAATGAATTAAACTTTTTTTTGTTGGGAAAAGATTCTGGTAGAATTCCAACAACTACTCTAAATTCAACTCTAACTCAGAGTTGTTAGGTCTCGCTCACCCCTACATACAATGCTCTTAATAGCTGAGCCAGTTAGGGCTCTACTGTTTTCAATTTATTTATGTTAAATATAGGTAGGCGTGTGTTGGTTTCTCACATTGAAAATTTAGAACTTTTAACCATACATTGTCACATAACACATTCCGTGACCTTTTCTTACTTCCTCCACATTTCTCAACTCACACCACAAGGCTATGTTTTATAGATGGTCTGGTGATGTGGATGTATGCAATGAGTCACTGAACCTCAACAGGAATTATCTTATTCATGTATATTAAGGATGTCAAACTCAATGCCTTAAATTATTACTGAGTATTTTTATCCCACCCATAGGGGTATGCAAAGCTTTGAAGCTTCACCAATAAAAATATTTACAGTTATAATACTCCAGTTATATTCACTTATAGCCATTCTGAGTTGTTTTGTACATTACAAATAAAGATTTATATATTACAAATAAAGATTTATATTGAAAAAACTGAATAAATTGAATTGCATGTTGTGATAGTAGCTTAATTTGTCAAAGTAATACGAAATATTACAAACATTTTCCAAGTAATTTTAGTGTAAAAAGTAATTTAAATAAACACAATATTCTATTTTTTTCCAAGCATAAAACAACTAAAAGAGAATATTAGAACTTCGATTCGGCTTCGAGAATATTTTATATATTCGATTAGAGCTCGCTTCGAATTGAAAAAGGGGACTTTGCACACCCCTACCCACTCCACACTGTTTCACTACCAATTTGTGTTGTACACATTTACATAGCAGAATTTAGACATTTATGTAGGAAAGTGAGAAACCAGCTTCATTACACTTGGCCAGGATTCGAACACCAACCTCCCAGTCAGTGGCAAACTAGACTAGGGGCAGTATGCAAGAATGTATAGTAAATGCTTAGTGTTTGCACCTTTTAACCTCTGAGGCTGTAAGAAAACCTGTATCCACAAAGCATTCGCTTAGTCAACTTCTTGCATGCGGCCCTAAATATGCATGACATCAAGATTGCATATATTCACTGGTTTAGGTCTTTTTAGTAATGAAAATATCGAGAATTAATTTTAATTTGACTATTTTTTATATTTAATCTTGATTTTTAGTTCTCATATCCCTTAAAGTTCTGCAATCCAAACAAAACATAAAAATTTGGAATTGGGTAATTTTTCATTGTGTCCCTTATAAGTTTATCTACAGTTTCATTTTGTGGTATTAAGTTGTAAGTTTACCCCATCCAATTTACCTTTTTTCCTCGGTGATCTTGTACAGTACAAAATGGCTGTTTTGTTTTCTTATTAGTATTTAACTTTATTTTTTCAGATGTATATAAAAGCAGTATTTTTCAAAGTTTATGTTAAGGGGGATCACCAAATGGAAGTTATACACACTTGGGGAGTACCATAGCCGTTGGCATAGGGGTGGAGTTAGAGTTTTAAAATCATGCAGGAAAAATATTATTTTTAGGCACTTTCATTTTAGGACTAAATACAAAATTTAAACATATTTATTGACTCATATATTGGGGAAAGGGTGAAAGGGGACTCAAATAATTACATTGAATTGGTAATAGTTTGATTATTTTTAACACTGAACTGCCTGAACCTCATAAATTTAGTAATTAATTGTTTAGATTGGTTAAGGTTGGTATAAACTTCATTTTCTATTTGACTTGTGTCTACCGAGGAAAGAAATAGAGCATCTAGTTTAGATATTTTATATTTAACTTAGGCATTTAAATGTGTTTGTATTAGAATATGTAATCATTATTTAATTGAATATTACTGGTTAAATACCTGGGATCATGCGGACCACTTGAAAGGCCACTATGAACCACACTTGAGAAACACTGCACTATAGTATCATTCAATAACACCAATTCACAGTGAAGATAAATCAACTTGTATTAAATTTTCCCAAAGTCAAATCAATGTTTTATGATTTTTTTTAAATATAATATGTTGTCTAAATATGATACTTTATGTAATAATTTACAAAATCGTTTATTGCCAACATGATAAACATATTCTGCTGATATAATGATAAATAAAGCTAACATCACAATATGTAATTTAATTATTTTTTAATTTTGTCGCATGTAAATTAATTTGTAATGTAAATAACAGCAAAAAATGGCCAAATTTGGACATAAATATGTATTTTAGCTTTCATTATTCACCAAGCTTTAAAATTGTTGAAGCTGGAAAAGTATCTTTGAAATAAATAATGTGGTTGTTGTTCCCCCAGTGATGTCTTATCGGGGTGACCTTGAAATCCTGGCATACAACATGTTATACTGGCTGACAGGCCGTCTGCCCTGGCTCCATGCCATTAAAGATTGTCGGAAGGTCGAGGAACTTAAGAGACGCTTCATGGATGATATCCCAGGACTCATGAAGGATTGCTTCAAGGGCCCTGCTCCAGGTAATTAAGATACATTAATGGTCTGAGGTCTGGTTGAAAATTTGTGTTGTAATAATGCTAGACTACACTACCAATAGGTAGTAAGAGCACCTAAAACAAAAAATCCAACTCGAAATTTTGATTGATGTTGAAGTTTCATAAACCCCTTGACCTGAATAATAGTTTTTTTGCAATGCTTTCTATCCGTTAACAAGACTAGAGATAAAACTATTTTACCTATCAGGATACAATTTTGTACTTAGAGGTTTTCATAAGGCTCCACAGTGTTTTCTTTTAAATATTTATCAAACCTTAAATTTAAGGGTAGTTTATCTAAGGGCAAAAAGAGAAAAAGATCATTTCCTCAAAAGTGGCTTGAACAATTTTGTCTCAAATGTGTATATATCTAGGCACTGTTAAACATTACAAACAAAATGTTGCATCTTATTTTGCTGGGAAACTTACTTGGAGGGTACTCTACAAAAGCAGACGTCTCTAATTTTGCTAATATCTCTGCAACTCTTTGAGAAATTAAATCATATGCAACGTTGTATTATTAAAAATAAAAATGAACTTTTATTTGAAATATGTGTTAAAATCAATAGTGTTCTGAGCTATAAGCAAAAAATATATTTTTAAATGTAAGTTTGAGAAATAATTTGTTGATTGTTATGCTCTTTGGGGAACCAGTTCCTTTTTTTCAATACAATTTATACTATTTTGTTTCGCATATCTAATGTGTTTTAAGTAACTATCTCAATTTTAGATAAAGGGGTGATTAATCTCTTCAATACACTGTGTCTTTTATTTTTAATATTTGTATAATAAAGGAAATTAATAATATTAATGAAATAGGAAAATTAACTACTAAGAATAAATTTGATGGAGAAAACCCACCTAAGGAAAGAAGTGAAATGTGGGAAAAATCCAATGCATAAAGTGACATCTTCTTCCTTTCTTCTGTATTCTATAGTAGAACTAGTCATACACTAAGGGCTCTGCGAGTACTCAGATTTCGAGCTTTGAGTCGAGCTCATTCTTGAAGTTAGAGATTGAGATCGAAAGTTTTGTAGGCTCGTAATTTTTTAGCTTTCACTTGATGTACTTAGTAATCAATTTTTAAAATGCTATATTAAGCATAGGTTATTTAATTGAGATAATATCGGCGTTTCCACTTACAAATCATTTGGTTACTTAACAAATTGTTATATCTTAATAAGGAAAACCTCTTTTCACTTTATGAGGCAATTTTATTATATTTGGAAGAAGGTACAGGAAAGGTGGATAGAACCATATAAAAGAGACAAACATAATATGGTGTTTACAATGCACAATAGTACAATAAATCACAGCATAGTCTTACCTTCCTTCATGTGAATCTGTTTCTTGAAAACAACCAAATTCACACCACTGTACATATAAAACCCACCAATCACCAACGATACCTCCACTACCATAGCAGCCATCCTTCATACACAAAAAAAGGTCTCTACCATTCAGTCTTGTCACCCGAGCCAAACTTATATGTTCACAGCCTGATGATTTAACTGAATATTGTAAACAACTCTCCACAGCTTTCCAAAGCAGAGGCTACCCCCAGCCTTTAATAGACAACAAAATCTCCAGAGCACTCTCCAGGGATGACTATGACCTTTCAAAACAGGTTGAGGACATCCGTCTCACAACACAATACCATCCTGGTCTACAACGTACCAACACCATCCTTAAAAGTGGTTACAAATTCCTAACCCGTATCACCCAGACCCAAAACCTTCTTGGTTCAACCCCAATAGTCACTTTCAAACGGCCACCCAATCTGCACAATATTCTAGTCCATCCCAAACTTCCTGGCCCCAAGATAATCAGAGAAGAAAAACCTACTACCAAAGGTTCATACCTCTGCAGTAGCACTCGTTTCAGCACATGTGGAACCCACCTATCAGCTTCATCCTTCCACAGCACAGTAACTAAATTGAAATACAAAATTCCTGGTTATTATAATTGCAAAAGAAATAACTTGATATATCAACTACAGTGCAAATCATGTGATGCAAAATATATAGGCCTTATTAAAGGTTCTTTCAAACAGTGAATGAACAATCGCTTTGACACAAACCACGAAGATCCGGACAAGCCTGTACCCATTCATGCTGGTGCCCACAACTAGGACTTTCAAATCTGCTACACCACCAAGTATTTCCCAAACAGTGCAACAGTTCTCAACTTAGACAGTGGGAACTGGCCCACCAATGGATTCAAATCAAGTTTTCCACCAGGCCTCAACAAAAAATAGTTTCTTTTTATAAGATTAATATTTTTCAAATTATTATTTTTAAATAGGTCTATATAAATACTAACCACAGACAAGAATGTTATGTTTACTCCCAAAAACAGTTGGCACAATGTGTTTCTAACTGTTTTCTTTAAATTCAAAATGGAGTAATCCAGTGTTTGTGTTATTTGTACTCTCATCTATCTACTTTGTGTTTGATAAAGGCTACAATGCCGAAATATTATTCTATTTGTGTTAAAATGTGTGTGTGACTACTTCTGCTATGGAAGACAGAAGAAAGGAAGAAGATATCACCTTTGTGCATTGGATTCTTCCCCCATTTTTCCTATTTTCCTAGGTGGGCCACCTACATCAAATGTAATCTTAGTAGTTTATTTATTTATTTTTCTTGGTTTTATAAATTTCCTTTATTATAAACTTATTTTGAATATTCATAGTATTTGAAGATGTCATCTCTAGATGTGTTTTTATAAGTTGTTTTTTATTTTTATTTCAGATTCTCTAGTGAAGTTTTTCAAGTATGTCTCACAATTGGAATTTGGAGCTGATATAGACTACGTCAAGTGTAATGCGTTCTTTGTGGAAGGGCTGCGTGCTTGCGGGTCCCCAGTAGATGGCAAGCTGGATCTTTATAATGCCCGGCAAGTGTCACCGCTCAAGTCTCCTCGACGCTCGACCCCACGCAAGACAGGGCCCATGCAACATTTTGGAGACACTTCTGACTCAGAACCAAAAAGTAAACGTGTGGCTAAGAGCAAGCATGCTGCAAAAAAGGTGGTGGGAAAGACCCAAACTATGGCCTTACAAATGGAAGAATTAACTAACAAAGGCATTGGTGAAGATGTTGAAAATGACACGATTCCGGACTATCCAGATAATTCCCATGTATCTAAGCCCCAAACTAAACAAACAACTAAAATTAGACCTGCGGCCAAAAATAAAGGCGTGGCTAAACCTCGCAGTCGGGCTTTTGGCACAGTTGAATCTGTCAGTGAACATGCAGGACACAGTCTTTCTAATGGTGTAGAAGTGATTGACAATATCCAAGACCCTGACACCGAAAATCCACTAAACAAAGGTCCAAGTTCAGTATCGAGTGGTGTAAGGGGCGGTCGTCCCAGAACATTGAGTAGCAAAAGATACTCGATAAAGCCTGAAAATATTTTGGCCCACTCTACAAGGTCAGGCGTGCACAAGGCTGGGGGACAAGCTTCCAAGCGTAGGTCATCATTTGGAGTGGTCGCCAAAAAGATAGTCCGTAAGTCAACCCTTTTCAAGTCAGTGCTAAGTCCTTTACGAGAAAATAAAAGGAGCTGGCGAGACTGTCCTACAATGGCCTCTAGCCGTGGCCCCCCACAAGATTCTGTTAATACCGTCATTAGCACTAGAAGGCGCAAGTGAAACCACCCAACATGTCAGGGTTTCAGTTATTCACACTATTGTTCCCTTCCCTGTTAACAATTATCAATTTTATTTTATTCCTGATATTTTTTTTCTAAAAATTATTTTTAAAAAAATTGATCAGTTTTAAAATAAAATATTTATGATTTTTTTTAAATATTTATTTACTATGAAAAGATCTTTGATAAACCAACAATTAAATTGTTCTTGTCTTTTCAAACTGGCTAGAGGGGTATTTTTATCAGCAAATGTCAGTTTATTGTTGTTTGTAGCTGCATGCACAGTAAAATACCATTAAAATATTGGTTCTTTCCTAAATAAGTTTCATGAAATTAATTCAGGAAAAGATATTAAATATATGTAAGGCCATAGCCTACTTTTTGATTCCCAATGAGAACAGCATTTTTATGGTACACTGGTAGCCAACACACTTGAATTTTATTAAATATAAATGAAAGTTTTAACTACTCTTATAATTTTCTGATATCTTTGATCACATAATAATTTAATCAACATTAATAATTAAGGATGACTAGCTCTCGGGTCTTTCTTATCATTATGTTGGGGTAAACCACTAGTAAGAATTAGCTCTAAAAATGAATCTGAATTTTTATTTTGAATCCTTGAATTAACTAAAAGATTTGAAGAGCCAATCTTTTTTAACTAGCATATATGTTGATGTTGCTTGTATTTGTAATTGTATTTCCTTGTGCTATGATTTGATTTATTTAATGTTGAGTCTGGGAATTGTACAAAATAAATTGAACTATCTTTAAATAAACTTAAAACGAGTAGACATTTTTAACAAAGCACCGAATTTGAATAGTATATACAGGGTGTCTTCCATCCGGGAAAATGTTGTTTTACTCAAAATATGAACTATAATAATCAGTAAATTACAATGTGATTCAAGCTGCCCTTTTTGTAGATGTGTGATATATTTTATAATTTTTATAACCCGAGTAGACTATGTTAATTCAAATAAAAAGCATTATTTAACGTTTTAAAACTAATANTACAAAACATAAAAAAATAAAAAAAAATATTTTTAATATAGAAAAAAGATGGGGGGGGGGGGGGGGGATGAATAGAAGGGTATGACATACTTTTGAGTTGGGGGATTTCAGGAAATGATCAGGGAAAAAGTTGGGAATTTCATTGGTCAAGTAGAATAGACACCATGATTTATCTATAATTACTACAAACATTTCAAGTCTAATTTATTTTATTCATTCTAAGACCATTATCACAAACATGCATTTTTAATAAAGATAATTTATTGTGAAAAAAAAAACTTTTATTGTAAAATTTCAAATTCAACTAAATTAAACTGGCTGTTTAAGCTAAAAACATTGTATTTTTTAATCAGATCAAAAGAAAGATAAAGGGACTGTTAATCTTGAACTAGAAATTTTGAAGATACTTGCTGAAATGAGAATGTGTTTGTTTCTAAAAAATTTAAAAAGCTGTGATAATTTTCCCTGCCTGATGAATTATTTGAAACATTGTGCCTCAAGTTTGATTAAACATTATTTGTGATTGTCTAAAGTTTGCTTCATTGTTAGGTTTAAGAAAGTTTCAGCAGAAGTTTAGACATTAATTATGCTAACGGCCATGCTCATCATAGTTTGAAAGTTGCCTCTAAAGTATGGAATTGTTTTTCCCAGTTAAAAACATGTGTAGATTAATTATAAATGGTTCAAATCTTAAAAAATCGAGATGTGTCCACTCTTAAAAAAAATTACCGACAAGACGAATTAATTTTTATTTAGTCTAAGTCTTAGAAAATAGTGCAAATTAAAGAAGTTTACTTTAAAACATTTGTTCTATACAAATGTAGCTGTCATGAAAAATATAAATTGTAATTAAATTATAATATATTTGGTTGTAATTAGAGGTGGGTCAAATCCAAATTGGAATCCCTGAATTTTTAAAAATGTACTATTTTAGGTTACCGAAAAATATTTAAAATCTAATTCAAAAACTTTGTTTAGATCTTGGTGTCACTGACAAATTGTATTTTGTTTCTCGTGTTGATTTTGTCATAAACAAAGGGACATTTTTTTATGTAAATTAATTATATTAATATAATTTTAATTATTGCATTTGAGATACTTTTTTGTCCTATTTTAGTTTCATCTTTTAGAAAGTTGTGTTGCACGTTTCACACTCCCTCCCGATGAGTTCCAGTTAGATGAAACCTAGTTCGGGGATTGGGCGGTAATGATCAATTTTCTTTAGTGGCAGCCGTTCTCTCTTTGTCCAATAACACCAAAGTAAAATGTTAACTGTGCTTGTTTCACTGTAAAAACCCTATTGTGCTCGTTTGTTTTATATGTTTCTATTCGCCTTTATTTTTCCAAACTTTCTTAAGATTTTTATGAATCTTGAATTTCTAAAATGCTATATGAGTTGGATTTTATCGTCCCATCTCTAGTTATTATAATATGAATCAACATTCAATTAATCAGTAAATTAATTATATGAAGCCTGGTTGTAAGTTTTATCCTAATGGCAGCATAATAACTCCAAAAAACTTGGATTAAAAACTTAACGTAAAAGAAAAAAATATATAATTTAAAACTTAAGGGAAGTAGCTTTATAAAAAAAAATTCTCACCAAAACTGATTAGCATTGTGTTATAGTTTTTTTTTAATTGGGTCATTTAAAATATGTTTTAACTTATGAAAAATGTTATATGTATAGTTTTTTTTTTTTAGTTTTGCGTGACCCTTTGGAGAGTAAGTATTGTAATCATCAAATAAACCAAATTAGAGATTTTTATGGTATTTGAAGTTTAATGACCCCTGAATAAAAAAAAGTTTTTTTTATCTGTAACTGGGACTAGAACCGAAACTATTTTACAGATTGGCACAGTAAAAGTTCTATACTCTTGCACGCATAGTCCTCCTCCTCACTACTCATCTTTTGGCTTCACAGCAGTACCAGTCAGTCCTTTTTTACATATGTGAGATTGTGTGTTCTATATTAAATAGGTGACCTGGCGGTCTAGGGGTAAGGTGTCAGACTTCTGTGCTGGCGGCCGGCGTTCAATCCTCGGTCCGGGCACAGATTTATCTGATTACCAAACCCTTCCTTCACCTCTGACAAGACATCTTGTGAATGTGGGGAATGCCAGGCCTCCACCGTGGTTCGGATTCCACGTTAAACTGTAGGTCCTCCATTTCATCTCACAATCACCCTAACATTACACATTAGCGTAAGTGCGTATAAACCGAACGGGTAGTAAGACGCGGTACTAATAATAATAATAATATATTAAATAACTTCTCATTTCTTGATAATCGGCACTATAATTCCCTTGTTCTTCTTCCATATCACTTACTCTCAGCCCCCTGTATAGCCATTGTATTCCTGCTTCTATTGCACCTTTTATAATTTACATAATCAGTTCATATACACCCAGTGCTTTTCCATGTTTGATCTTCTACATCTTTTTATGTGAAACCCATTTCCTCCATTTCTGCTAGTTCTTCATTCTCATCCCTTTCCTCATCAGGATTGAACATCTTCTCAAAATATCCCATCCATAGTTCCTTTTCTTCTTTTCCTTTCTTCCTTCTTTGTCCTTTATTCTAATGTATCTTTTCTCTTTCTTATCCTTATTTTCTTCCTTTGTTTCATTATTCCTATTCTTAAAACTACTGAACTTTTAGTGTATGTGATTTAAACGTCAAGCTCATCAAGTCTGGTTTTCTAATGACATGTAGGATGAGACTCGAATCCTGGTCTTGTGTGTTGAGACTAGTTTTCTTAAATAATTTCCCACTCTCCTGCCACACAAATGTGGTTGCATTTCCTCTAAGCTCTATCTCTTTTATTCATACCTAGAAACCCTGATTTATGGTATATAAAACCATGGTATTTTATTAAATAAAACTTGTATTTTGACAACAAAAAAAACTAAATAAAAGGTTAGATTCTGATTTGTGGTACAGTAGTCTCGGAAACTCGACCTAATGTGGACTGAGATGGTGCCGAGTTTTACGAATGAACTTGCATAAGATGTATGTTTTCTAAACAAGGATGAATCACAGTACAGTATTGAATATTATAGGTACAGTTGTATGGTACAGTAACAGTAATATACGTTCAGTACAATATGTTATGTGTTAATATAATGATGTAAATACACACATGTAATATACAGAACTGCAGTATAGTAATGTACATATAATATTGTATTGTTTTGAATAACACGGTACTGAATTGGAAAACTAACAAACACAGCACTTGTAGAAACACCACAACATGACTGTTACACAAACAGAGCTTATACAGTTGAATGAACTTAGATTGTGATTACTGGCACCAACTATGTGCGCGTGTAGAATTACACAAAATGTCGAGTTTCTGAAACTACTGTAATTAAAGTTATTGTTTCATTAAATAAACTTTTATTTTGTTATAAGAGGTCAAAACAAAAACAAAAATTAGAGTGGTCACAACATGTCAACTTGAATATATATTGAGTCAAAGAATATAAAAATTACAACTAAAAGGTTTCAGGTTTTTAACTATTCCTGGCATACTATAAAAACAAGTTGAACACACTGTAGACAACGTAGCTTGTACCAAACAGAAAAGTTTACATTTAAAAGGCAAAATGATCAATTTTGCAAAAATATTTTATTTAGTTTTATTCTTTGAATATATCGTTACTTAAAAATACTATAATGGTTTTTAAATCGGTTTTGATAGTAAATTTAATGTGTGAAGTAAATTTTCATAAAAATATTTCCCACAAAATTTGGGTGTGTCTAAACTGGTGTGAATAAGTGAAATAAAAAACTATAATTATTGCACTTTTTTATATATTTCTTTTCCCCAAAAAGGGGAAATAATATATATTTTTCCCATTTATAATAATGAATGTGAATTCATGTCAAGATCTTCAAATTTGGATTTTAGAAGCTTATCCGATTATTTTTTTTCAGTAAAACCTTTTTTATAATGTGTTTTGTTATAATTTGACAGATTACACTATAGCCCTATTTTTGCTGAGTGATGGTGTAGCAAGTCAAGGGAAGCTCTCATTGTAAATGAAGTGTGTGTTAATTTCAATTCTGTGAAAATTGTATTCTATTTAGAAGAAGGTATAGGAAAGGTGGATAGAAACAGTTAAAAGGAACAAACACAATATGGCTTTTACAATGAAAAGAAGAAAATAGTTCACACTTCACATTCGTTTATATTATACCTTTTACGCATTGGATTGATCAATGACGATCAATTTTCTTTAAGAAGCCATCATTACCTCTTGGTCCAATGGCAGCATTGTAAAGTGTGAACTGTGTTCTTTTAACTGTAAAAGCCAAATTGTGTTTATCCCCTTTATATGTTTCTATCCACCTTTCTTAGTTTTTCATCCAAATATAATACATTTACCTCATAAAGTGAAAAGAGGTTTACCTTATAGGGATATAATTCTTTGAAAATGCATTTTTTGTCTGATCTTCAAACCTTGCTGGCAACTCACAGGGTCGTAATATTGATAAGAGACTGAAACGGGTAAGGCCTTCCATCTCTGTGATCGAATAGATGACAATGAAAGCCTAAAGTGAGTAAGCCCATTTATCCTCGAAAGAGTGATAAATGATGCAGTACAAACTGACGTATCAATCAGAAAACTTCGTGATGGTACGATCATGATACAAACAATGACTGACATTCAATCCTCAAGAGTAATGGCAATCTCAGAAATACCGTTGAAGGTGGAACCTCGCAGGTTCCTCAATATTTGCAACGGAGTGGTCACTTGCTATGACCTCGACTGCGTGAGCATTGGGGATATCTGTGAGGAGCTTTCTCCTCAGCACGTCACCGAAGTGTACCGTATTGTCAAAAAATAATGGACAAGAGAGAAAAACTGACACGTATATCCTCACTTTTGCGATCAAAGGAGGTCTGAGCAAGTTTCCACGTGCTCAGGGTCCGGCTGTATGTCCCTGACCCTCGGCGCTGTTTTCACTGCTAGAAATTCGGACATACGAAGCTGCGATGCTGTGATAAGCCAACCTGTGCGGATTGCGGACAGGAGGCTCAAGACACACCATGTGAGTCTACTAAGCTATGCGTAAACTGCAAGGGTCCTCATTCTGCCTGGCCTCGGGCTTGTCTGAAATGGAAGGTAGAGATAAAAGTCTTGGAGATACAATCTGAAAAGAAGATCTCTTATGCCCAGGCACGCGAGGAATACGTATCCAGTCAGACTCCGGTATTTCAAACCTCATATAGCCAGATTGTCAGTCAGAACATCAACTGTCCTAACTGCCATTGCGCAGTTAACCTCGCTGAGACGTCCACTCGACTTGTGCCATTGGTCTCTACTCGAGACATTTACAGTGATAACGCACCAACTAAGGTGGCGCCGAAATTTTTACAGGGGGTGGAACTGTCACCGAGGTCGTCTCCACCACCCGTACCAACGAGGAACTCTCGTGGCCTAAATTACGTGTGGCCGTTGTCGAACCGCTCAAACCCGCCTCAGGGATGAGTGGCGGTACAGGTGAGGCTGCAAAGGTGAGCCCCACTGGTGCCTTGAGTAAGGATCAGTGAGGGACCGCCGAGAAAATTACTGTAAAGAAAGCGCCGAAGGCCTTAACAGAGCCTTCTTGCAAGGATCCACCGACCCAGTCTCTCCAGGATAAATCAAAGCCTCTCCTGAAACGGGAGGTCCAGGAGAGACTGAGAAAGGCAAGAGGACATAAAAAGGTCCTCAACCAATTTTTAATTTTAAGAGATAGTGTTATGGATTGCGAGAATAATTAAATTTTAGATTAATATTTTTGTCCCTCCATACACTCATCTTGTGTGCAGGAGACCCACTTTCACTCAACTGACAATCCGTTGCTTCGTGGGTACGTTGAATATCATACCGACAAGCCATTCTTTGATCGGGCTAGCGGAGGTGTGGCTATACTCGCGCGAAACAATATATACCATAAACACATTAATATCGTGTCTGATCTCCAGGTGAACTTGTTTCAAAGAGGAGCCTAGAGGCCCTCTATACAACTTCCTGCCCCCTATATCATCTTGGGAAACTTTATCGCTCATAACCTGGTGTGGGGGTCTAATTTTACAGACTCCTGTGGGAGGATGGTAGAGGATATTATTGTCTCGGGAAACCTGGTGCTAATGAACACTGGGACCCAGACACATTTCTTCGCCTTTATTGGTGTATCCTCTGCCATCGACCTAACTTTATGTAGCCTCTGGATCGCTGCTTACTTCCTTTGGGAGGTTCACTCGGACCTATGTGGCTCCGTTATGCTTTCACCACGTCAAGATCCTCCCAGTAGAGCATGGCCACCACAATGGGTGCTTAAACGTGCCGACTGGGATAAATTCCGCGAGCTCGCCAAATTTGATGAACCCCATTCTCCTGATGTCGATGTTTTGGCTGGGCATTTTACTTCGATGGTCATCGTGGTGGTGAGCGCTTCCATCGCTAAATGCTCGCCAAATCTGTGCCACCATCCTGTTCCCTGATGGAACGAGGAGTGTTGGGATGACTAACCATTACTGTACCAATTATTTCTTGATGGCGCCGGAAAGATTAACCACAAAGAATGGTTGTTGGGGAGGGCAGTTAAACTGGACTTAATATATCGTGCCCGTCAATTGTTAAATTTAAAATTGATTTTTAACCCACTAGGGTGACCCCTTTATATACCATAACCACATCTCAACAACACTTTGGGGAAGATAGGAGGGGAGAGATCTATACAACAATCATACGTTTTACCCATTCGTGGATTGCTTGGGAAGGGCGACAACCCACTTGCTTCGTCCCTCAAGATAAGTAACAAAATATGCCAAAAGCTATGCTCTGATTGGGTGGCAGTTTCACGACCAGCCTCCCCTTACACTGTGAGGCCATGTGTGTGTCTCAAAATAAACCAGATATTTCGGGTAGAAATAAAGTAAAACAATGAATCAAATAGCCGAAGCTATTATTTATGCATTTTAGTGAGGATAACACCATTTAGATATCATGTTCTGAAAATTTAAAAATGACACTTTGACACGGGAATTGAAGCCGGGACCTTCGGCTTAGTACGCCAATGCTCTTACCACTGAGCTATCTAAGATTCGTCCCATGCTCATGGTCATTCTTCACTCATAGTTTAAGGCAGAGTCTATGATGGACGTGCGGAAGTCGTCAGCTTATAAATATGTGATTATATAAGATCACAGTCATCAGACAACGCAGCCACCCGCGACTCGGTAATTGGCTTATTGCTGCCATTTGACAATTATATTATAATTGTACGGGATTGCATATGTTAATGAATCAAATAGCCGAAGTTATCATTTATGCATTTTAGTGAGGATAACACCATTTAGATATCATGTTCTGAAAATTGAAAAATGACACCTGGACACGGGAATCGAATCCTGGATAGCCCTCGGTCGGCCTCTTACACTTGCTAGAGAGGGATCTCAACTAGCACCACACGTCCCCATTGATGCCCGTCAATGTTCATTCTACCCCGACAGCCCTAGCGAGAGGTTCTAATAAACAAATTTATGAATAAAAACTCCAACACCTCTATTCTACCAATTAATTAATTAACAATAATTAATTAACAATCATTAATAATTAATCATCAAGAACAAACATGTCCTGGTTTGGGAGGCGAGGACTGTAGTGGTGGGGGAAGAGGAGGGGGCAATCAAACGGATGTGGAAAGTAGTTCAGGGGGTGGGGGGAATAACGGTAAAGCATATGGATGTGGAAAGTAGGTCAAACTGGGCCCATCAATACCCCCCACTACTAAGGAGTTTCAAGCCTTAGCTCAATTAAACAAGTTATAGGTAGGTGTTATGAATATTGTGTAACCTTAATAGATCTTGCAGTTATAATTTGATCTAATTGACCCCTATGTAAAAGATTCTTGTGTGATACTCTAGTTATCATAGCTAGGTTAGATTACTACGTAACTTTAACTTCCTTTGACTGTTCTATTGCAGTTACTGTTATACTAGCATTGGTTTTACTGTAGTACATATCAATATTAATCATGTAAGTCTATTTAGTGAGTGTTGTATAACTTTCTTAATGTGTAGGCTTAATGAGGGTCAGCTCATTAATTTGATAAGCTCAGTTATTAGGACTCTCTTATCCAAAGGTAATTTATTAATTCACTCTATATTAAAACTATTATATTTATATCTCATTGCATATTTTCAACTTTGTTGTTAACAGACACTATCTTTCTGTTCAAATAATATTCTGTTGTGCCAACCCTGTTCTTCACTCCTATTAGCTTTCGATGGGGGTTTACCTATGGTCAGTTTTTTGAGCCATCATGAAACTGACGGTAGATGTTGTACTGACTTATTAAATGTTATAATATTTAATTTATCATCATTAACTGATTCCATCGGGGGTTTGGTGTTCAATCCTCGGTCCCGGAACAGATCTATCTGATTGCCAAACCCATCACCTCTGACAAGACGTGTATTAATCACAACTTGTGAATTTGTAGAATGCCAGGCCTCCACCGTGGTTCGGATCCCACGTGAAACTGTAGGTCATCCATTTCATCTCACAATCACCCTAATATTACCCATCAGCGTAAGAACTTATAAACCCTAACGGGTAGTAAGATACGGTGCGAATAATAATAATAACTGTTTCCATCCTGTAGCTGAGTCAGTTAAATATAATGCCTCTATCCTTCGACCACTCTTACTCATTTAATTTATTCCATTCTTCTCATCTCATTTTAACACTTTTTGTTTTCTGCTCCTTTCATCTCTTTCTTGGCCTCCCTTGCGGTCTTTTTCCTTCATGCTTCGTCTATATTTTCTTTGGGAGCCTTTCTTTTTACATTCTCATTACATGCCCATACCATCTCAGTCTTGATTCCTCTACTTCTGGAAAACTTCATTCCTAATTTTGTTTCTACGCGTGACAGCTAACAAGCTCCTCACAAACTTCATTCCCATGGCCTCCACTTTCATATTTTCTCTTACATTCAATGCCCATGTTTCTGTTGCATAATGTGACAATGAGTACAAAGTACGCACTGTTCAACATTTTTTTACACTTCAAGGGCACTTAACTTCTCCATAGCAGGACTCATACACACCTATAAACTCTCCCTGCTGTACTCTTCTCATTAAATCCTCTCCTTCCAACTTTCTCCTTAATCATACTTCTGAGATTTCTACGTTCTTTACTTTTCTCTGCTCTACCCCATCCAACATTATAACTTTATTAGGCCTTACCCTTGTAGTTGTTCATGTACTTTCTTTATTTCTCCCCCCATACCATCAAGTGATCAGCAAACATCATGGTTTCCATTCCTACCTCCCGAGTTTTCTTGTCACTTTGTTCATGACCATTTCCATTACCATTACAAATAATAATGGGGAGAAGTCACTCCCCTGCTTCACCCACTTTCTTAATTTGGAACCACCCCGTCCTTACACTCTCAGTCTTACACAACTCCTGGTATTCTTATACATGCTTTTCACTTTCATTGCCACTCTTCTTTACAATTCTTCTTCCTCCATTGCTTTCCAAACCGTATTTCTATCCACGCTATTATATGCCTTCTCCACTCCATAAATACCATTACCAAGTATTTCCCATATTCATACCTTCTTTCCAACAGCTGTCATATGGCAAAGATTAAATTTATTGTAGACCTTTGTTTCCCTAAATTCATGTTGTTCCTCTCTCCACCTTCATTTAATTTTATTTCTCATTTTCTTTTCCAGAATTTTCTCATTTATTTTTGTACGGTGGCACATCAGTGTTAGTCCCCTATAATTTGTACACCTTTCTCCTTTCTTGAAAATATATATAATAACTCCCTTTTTTCCAATCTTCCGGTACCTTGTTCTCCTCCCAAACCATTATCAGCACCCTGTATAATCATTGTATTCCTACTTCACCTGCTGCTCTTATAATTTCCAAAGTCACTTTGTCCACAGCCGATGCTTTCCCTTGTTTCATCTTCTTTAATGTGTCCTCTGCCTCTTTCCTTCTCTTCCTGCTTCTCTGTTTCACTCTCATTTCTTTCTTCTTTTGGGTTGAACATTTTCTCAAAATACTTCATCCATCCCCTCATCATTCCCTCTTTATATCTTATTTTAACTTCTTGTATTTTCTCCCTCCTTTTGTTTCTTAATTGGCTAAATAGAACCTTCTTACTTACTTCCACATTGCATTCCAGCATTTCCGTCCATTTTTGCATCCAACCCTTCCTTGATTCTCTCTTTTCTTCTTCTCCTTATAGTCTTCCTCTGTTTACTCGTTCCTAATCTTAAAACTCCTTCTGAATGCTTTATTCTTCTCCTCTACTGCTTCCTTCACTCTGTCGTTCCACCAGGGTGTCTCCTTCCACTTCCTCTCATTACTTATCCTCCCATATACCTCCTCTCCCGCTCCCACCAGACTGTTCTCAAATCTTTCCCACTCAACCTCTACACTTTGCATTTCATCTCATCCTTGGGTTTTAAGCAGTGGCGGCTCGTGTATAGGCACTGCGGAACTGCAGCACCACCTATTTCCACTTGATATTATCGATAACATTTAATATAATGAGTCCTTTTTTCTTTAATCCTTTCTTTATTTTTGTAGTACAATATATATTCCTTAAGCTTAATGTCAGTACTTCAGTAGCCATCCCTCAGTTTATGAAAAATATACAAAAAATGATTGTATGGAACTGTGCACTTCACAGTGCCAGCGACGTGGTGTTTGACTGTTGTGCGCATGCGCACATAGGAGGGGTGGGGAGAAAGGTGGGACTGCCAGTTAGAGAGAGCACTGTTGCTCTCGCAGTACCGGCTCTGGCGTGATGGTGGAAGGAAGTTTTATTTACTCATCGTGTGTTGTGCTTAAAAACCGTGTACCATATTCTTAAATATGATAAAGTGTAGAAGAGTGTAGAATTAGATTATTATATGCTTACAGCTATTCCATTTGATTCATTTGTTTCTGGTTTTTTATTTAACAGAAAGACTCAATGCGCTTTCAGTACTTTCAAGGGAGAAAAATTTCCTCAATTGTCATCTAGAGATCAAGGAGAAAATTATTGAACCTTTTGCGCAAATTAAAACAAAAATAATGGATTTCATTTTTAAATGGATAGATCAAGCTTGAACTGTAACAATTTAAGTCAAAGAAAGTAAAAAAGTTATTTTGTGTTAAGATTTTATCAAGTTCCCGAATAAATTTTCTTTTTATGCATTTTTATTTCCTTTTACACATTTAAAAAAAAAAGGCTAAACATTTTCTGGATCAGCACCCCCACTAATTTTAGCTACGAGCCGCCACTGGTTTTAAGATTCTTGCTTTTATTAGGTACACCTCTTTTTCCTCTTCATTTTTCAGACTCCACACCCTGATTCTTCTTTCTTGTCTTATTACTTTTCTTCAATATTCCCATACCTTTATGTCTGTCACCAAAATCCTGTGGCCACAATCTAAGGACACACATGGTATTACCTTGATGATTATGGTCTGCCTTTTCATTTCTGCATCCATGATAAAGTAGTCTATCACCAACTTTTGCTCCCCATCCCAACTGTTTCAAATGATATTGTGACTTTCTTTTTCCTTCTTATACCAGCTGTTTACCACTTTCATTTTATTTCTTGCACATAATTCCAACCAGTGGCGACTCCTCTTAAGTGTGCAGGTGCAAGTGCACCGCTTATAATTTCACACAAAATAGTATTTAACATTATTTTACTTAAATAATAACATTTCATAATGAATCGATATATATATCTTAAAATCAGATATGATTTTGTATGTACTATACTATTCCACTTGTTTTCCTGACACCCGCCTCGGTGGCGTAGTTGGCTAACGCGCTTGTCGTGTTGAGCTCGACTGCTGAGGACGAGGAGATCGAGGTTCGAATCTCGGTCGGGTGAACTGGGGGTGGTTTTTCCTCAATTGTTTTCCACTCTCTCCACGCAAATGCGGGTTCACTTCCTCTAATTCAACCTCCCCAATTCCTAATCCATTAGAGTAATTAGTACTTAAAGCGTATAACCCGAACGGGTAGTAAGACGCGGTGTTAAATTATATTATATTTTCTTGACTGCTAGCGCTGTTCTCGTACTTCTACTAAACTCCAAGGCATACAACAATTTGAACATGCGCATCGAGAGGAAGATAAGTTTTTGACCTTACAAGTTTTGAAGTGAACCATCATGGTCATGTGCGCATCTTGATAGCGAACTTGGCGATTTGTTTTGATCAACTAAAGCGTTACTATCAGCTATAATGTTTTTTAAAGTGTGGTTTTTCTTTTTCAATATGTAAACAATTAAATATATACAATAATGATGTCAATAGTAGTTAATTAGTTCATAATAATTTACTGTTTTAGTGCTTATCTTAAATATAAAATAAATTTTGCGCAAAACTTTTAAGCTTAATATATGTAAATATTTGTTAACGAGTTCGAGTTCATTATATATATATATATATATATATATATATAT
>CABFVX010004195.1:56570-67264 GCA_902151425.1 Timema shepardi | reverse complement strand
AAGATATCAAGATTCAGGGGTGCATCCAGGAATTTAATTTAGGGGAGCGGGCTATTATTACTGTCCCTTAAAAATTGTCATAAAATTATTTTAATTTAGGACTTGTTTATTTTAAAAGAGATTACACACACCCACGTATATACATATTGTTAAAAAAAGGGTTCAGAAATTATATATCTTGTGCATATTAAAATACCTAAAGGAAACTTAATTGCTTACTTAATCTTACTTGCGTTGATACGTCAGTAAACTTCAATGATGATGAGATGATGATGATGATAATAATAATAATAATAATAATAATAAAAGAGCCTTAGAAAAAGTAAGTCCACAAACAGGTGCGGATCCAGAACAATTTCAAGGGAGGGGGGTTCATAATTATAAATAACATAGTTACTTACAATTATAGATTTTGTTTAAAGCCATTTAATAGATTCTCATTCATATTTGATCTTATGTATGTTTTAAACCGTGGTCATCCTCCTCAATTTTTAAAATCAGATTGTTTTTATTAACTGTTTTTAGTGGCCCTACTTCAACAATTTTTTGAAAAAATGGTTCACTCTAGAAGCTATGAGAAGTCTTCGCCTTGTTTAGAAAAATATTATTTTATAAGCCATTTAAAGTGTTTCTAACTTAGAATTTTTTGAAATTTGGTTGCACCTCAAAGCTTTATAGAGTGATCCTCATCTTAATTTATAACGATGATTAAACTCTAGAAGAAAAAATTTGAATTGGTCTTCCACCAACAAAATTTTTCAAATTGAATTATTTCAGAAACTAGACTATTTAGGGTGGCCCTCACCTGAATATTCTTCAAAATCACATGCATCTAGAAGCCTTTTGGAGTTTTCCTCCCCTAGACATTTTTTTAAATTTATCTGTGTTATATTTTCTTTATAAAATTTGAGCTTTTCTTTTGGTATTTTGTATTAATTTTCTAACTTTCACAGGGGGGTCAACTGACCCTTTGACCCCCCTTAATCCGCGCCTGTCCACAAACCAGCTCACATAAATGTAAAGGCAATTTTGTATTTTTTGTAATAACATTTATGTTCTGCTCTAGTTTTTAGGTGAACGTTAGAGTCCACAGCAAAGGAAATATCTTTTCTAGAAATAAAGTTTAAGTCCCGGCCAAGTTGGTGAGCCAACCTTTAAGGAGAAGCAGGTTCCCGCTAAACAATGGGTCCAGATCAGGATTGGTGAAGGTGAAGTGATTCATGAAGTGGTCGAAGTCCTTGATAGCAATCAACTTGAGTAGTTCAATGTCCCTGATGATAGTTCTAGGCCGGGTGAATTGGAACACCCCTGTCAAGCGGTGACCCTTGTACGCCCGGTACAAGCGCAGGTTGTTGTCAGGAAAAGAAATCCTCCTGAGAATAAGGGGGCCAAAGTTACCCACGAAGGGCCAAGGTTTGACGTACGGGATGTTCTGTTTCGAGAAGTAATCGTAGTTCCACGTTCCTAGAATGTAGAGTAAGCCGAGGATCAAGGCTGGCAGGAGTAACCAGTGTGAGGTGGAGAGTAGGACATCCAACAAACCCATCTTCCAGGTATAATTCTCACTCAGATGGAGGAAATGGTTCTCAGCCTGAAACCAAATATTCATGTTAGAAAAGTCTCCCTTTTATGTTTGTATTTACTTGAGGCAAACTGTATATGTTATTATAATGTGGCAGTTTCTAGTTAGAGTTTGGTCCATGCTAGAGCTCCCTCGTATTATACGTACTAGAGCTATATAGTGTCCAAACTGCTAAACTTATCTTGTATCATACTTGCTATATAATTATTGTATCCTGCTTGCTAGACATCTCTTGTATTTTACTTGTTAGATATCTCTTGTGTTTTATTTGCTAGATATATTTTGTATCCTGCTTGCTAGGTTTCCCTTATATTCTACTTGCTAGATATTTCATGTATCTTACGTGCTAAATATATATTGTATCTTACTTGGTAGATATCTCTTGTTTCCTACTTACTAGATATTTCCTGTATCTTACTTGCAAAATATCTCTTTTATTCTACTTGTTAGATACCTATTGTATCTTACTTGCAAGATATCTCTTGTATTATACTTGTTAGCTATCTATAGTATCTTACGTGCTAGATATCCCTTGTATTCTACATGTTAGATATCTCTGGTAGCTTACTTGCTAGATATCTCTTGTATCCTACTTGATAGATATATCTTTATCTCACTGATAAACATATCTGTATCCTACTTGATAGATATCTCTTGTATCTTATTGCTAGACATCTCTTGTATCCTACTTGACAGATATCTCTTGTATAAGTATATTTTGTATCTTACTTGCTAGATTTCTTTTGTATCATACTTACTATATATCTCTTGTATTTTACTTGCTAATTATTTCTTGTATCCTACTTGCTATAAATCTCTCTCTTATCACAAATACACTAGTATAAACAAAATTTCATTTTTTCAATTTTCATACATGAAAATAATGAATATCAACACACAGTTTACAAATCATTGTAGCTATGCCACTGATGTATGGAGGGGACCACAGTGCTATTACAAATGTCAACAGAAAGGTTCGCTTTAATGATAATCTTGTGTTGTATACTTGACAGTATAACAGCCCTCCAGAGTCGCGGATGGCTGTGGAATCTATAGCTTTAGATAATATAGCTCGCTTGTATGTAGCTGACGATTAAACATGTCCATCACAGACTCAACCTCAAACTTTATTGAATAAATACCCTGAGCACGGGGCTAGCCCTGGATAGATAAGTGGTAGAGAGCATTGGCCTACTCATTCAAAGGTCCCGGGTTCAATTCCTGTGTTCAAGTCTCATTTTTCTACTAATTTAATTTAAATACACAATAGTGCTTTTAAATAATAACAAAAACTATATAGATGATACATTTGAAGCTTCTATGTTTTTAAAATTTGCTCAACACCTTTTAATTAGTCTATAAATTGAAATAATTGTGCTCATACGAAGAGATACATTCCCACCACGTCAGTATAGTAGAATTCTGTTAGAAAGAGTAGTAGGCTATAAGACAGTTACAAACGCTAGCTACTAACATAATTTTAATATAAGCACACATTAAGTCAGGTGATCTGCAGCTGTTTGTTATGTATTATCAATACACATTGTCATATTTAGAGTATAATAAAAGATTATTAACGTTGAGAGCCAAATAATATCTTTGTAATTTCTAGCTTGTGTTTTCTGACAAAATTCTACAATATACTCCATATTAAAATTGACATGAATTTGAAAAATAGTGGCTTATCAACTAATATAGGTGACCAATGAATGGGAAGTTACAAAAAAAATCCCATGAAAAGTGTTTAACTTTACAATAAATTTGCAGACATTTGAATAGACAATACTAACCAAAATAAGTTGTGTAGTTAATAAGCTTCCCAAATTACTCGGAACTAGGATAGAGCTACCCAAGGTCTTCTATTCAACTGCGCTCTCGAGAAGTTAATGAAGTAGTTTTATCTCCGGCTGTAGTCGAGATGTTATGGCGTCACTAGTCAATTATATAACCAGTCGTAGCTCATTTCGCGAGTTGTTTTTTATTAAGAATAAACCGCGGCCATTCAAAATCCGCAAAGTCATTCTCTGTTGCTTTGATGGTTCTGTGCTGCCGTCCAGAGCCTATCTCTTCTAGAAGAGCGAAAGATAGATGCTTTCTTTTAATGGCGTCACTGATACTGGGGGTTCACCCTTTATTTTCAACAAGACTAATGTAAAAGTAATATTTGTTATCCACACAGGGATAAAACAAATCATACTTACCAGACCTATTCTTCTCCCAGGGTACTTTTGTTAGACATTATGAAGTGCCCTGGCCACCAAATTCATTAGCAATATTAGCAACAACATGAGTCTCATATTTTTAAGTAATACAAGTGTATTTTGTTTTTATTACTTTGTAACCGGTATTAAGTTTCAACAAGTAGCCTGTTTGAAAATACCTATACATACCTCGGCTACGGCTGAGTGGTAGAGTACGAGAAAAACATACAGCACCCGCCCAAAAATTGAACAAAACTTTATTATAGAAAAAAAATAGGCCCACTTAAAGGGTACTAGTATTGTACAGGAACTTGCAAAAAAAAAATTATGATGATGATGATTTGTAAATATGTATATAAAGACAACCCGCCTCGGTGGCGTAGTTGGCTAACGCGCTTGTCGTGTTGAAGCTCGACTGCTGAGGACGGGGAGATTGGGGTTCAAATCTCGGTCGGTTGAACTGGGGTGTTTTTTCCTAAATGGTTTTCCACTCTCCCTCCGCGCAAATGCGGGTTCACTTACTCTAATTCAACCTTTCCAATTCCTAATCCATTAGCATAGTTAGTACTTAAAGCGTATAACCCAAACGGGTAGTAAGACGCGGTGCTAAATATATAAAGACAAACAAAATTATGTGCTTGGAATAAAAAAATAGAAAAAATATATTTACTGTGTTTACTTCTCCTGTATTAAAAAAAACAAGTTCCTTATCCATCGGGTCAACCAGACAGCTTACTATATTATGTGCAGTACTACTCTCCTTTAAAATACAGTTTGCAAGAAATATGGTTATTGGATAAATAGAGTGATAGAAAAGGGTATGACAAATAAAAATAATAGGCTAATAATTTGATCCCCACGATGACTCGATTTCCCACGACGACGAGATGAGAGGTACCAGGTTCCGGTACTCTCCGTATCCTTAAAAGGCCGAAAATGGTTTAAATAGTTTTGTTCTTTATGTATGGGGTTCTTGAAATCACCCAATAAAAGAAAACTTAGGTGTAATTTTTTTTTTAAATCTTGCACGCTTTGTTCTCCCCAGAGATGAAACAAGCTCACCATATTCTATACTGTGCAAATTAATTGAGACAAGTTATTTTTTTCCTCAGAATTGTAAAGTGAACATGTTTTATCTGCCTTGAGGTGGTGTGACTGTTAGAATTTGACAATAAAAATGTTGTTTGACTGGTTTTAAACTGGAAATAGTCACTTCAGCTTCAGTTGTGAGCTTTTGTGTATGACGGGTGGACCATAGTTTTTGCTCTCTTTGAGATACGTGTTGCTTTCATGTATTTAAAAATGGATATTACTCCAAGGAAGCGTGCAAAAATAATTGCGCTTAAGGATCGCACTTCTATGACAGTGAGCGATATCGCTTCTGCAGTTGGTGTAGGCAAATCAAGTGTGTTAAGAATTCTCACGAGATACAATGCATCCGGATCATTGTCTCCAAGAAGGAGAGGTAAATGTTGAAGAAAACGAAAAACAATTCCAATAACAGATACTATTCTAATCAGAAATATTATAATGAATCCAACCAAAACAAGCACAGACCTTCAAAGAGATTTATTTGCTAGTGGTTTTGATGTTAGTGATGCAACTGTACGCCGTAGGCTTCTAGAAGCTGGCTGAAAGGCAAGAAGACCAACGAAAAAACAATATTTGAATGCTAAAATGAAGATAAAACGTTTAGCATGGGCCAAAAATAGAAATCATGTACTGATGATGACTGGAAAGGAGTAATTTTCAGTAATTAAACTCATTTATTTGTGCAGGGTTATAAAGCTAATAACGTTATACGAAACCACTGTGAACCATTAAGACCTGAGCATGTCCAACAAACTGTAAAATACCCTTTGAAACAGATGGGGTGTTTTCCCTCAGCAAATGGCACTGGAAGCTTAGTTCCTGTTCAAGGTATAATGAATTCATCCAAGTACGTAGAAATATTACAACGTAAGAATGTTCCATTATTGCAAACTTTTGATGGGACAGTTCAACATGACTTTGCCCCATGTCACTCTATTCAAAATTGGTCAAGACTTTCATGCTAGAAAATAAAATTAATTTGCTTGATTGGTCTGTGCATTCACCAGACTTAGATACAATAGAAAACTTGTGAAATATTTTGAAGAGATGTTTAGGTAAAATAAACTGTACAACCAAAGAACGCATGATAACGAATGCTATAAAACTGTGGTTCCACGATGGAGAAGTCAAAAATATGTACACTAAATTAGTGGATTCAATGCCAAAACGAGTTCAAGAGGAAATTTATGCTAAAGGATGACATACTTCTAGTAGAATTTTGGCAGCGTATGGTGAGTTTTGGTCTTTGATCAGATTATTATGAGGATCGAAACCGATATGTAGACCTAGTTGACTAGATATAGTCAGCAGCTGTATATTTGCTGAAGAAGAAATAATGCCCACTTTTTTGTTAGGGTTTGTGTACTTGTATACAATTTCGAAATCCCCTTTAAACATCTCTACATCGTTTAGGGCTTTGACCAACTCATAGGTAGTGCTATAAATTTCATTCGGGATGTGATCCTTGAATGTTTGTTCCACGCCGTTGGCGTCCACCCAGTTGTACCATACAATATTTTGGCCCTCCGGTACGGTGGTGAAAGAACACGGATATTGAAATTCGGTGAGAGCTACTTCCCATTGTCCGCCGAGTGTAAGACGGTAGGGTAGCTGTGTGGTGAAATTCGTGAGGGTGTTTTTCGGGAAATATTCCATAGAGCTGTTGCTCGGCAAAGTGATGTAAAACTGTTCCATCATGGTAGGGCGCTGATGTAACAGGCAAGAATCCAAGAATTAAACTTGTCGGGGTAACATTTCCACTACGTACACTTTCTTTCTGGCACCTTTACCCTTGCACGTAGTATTTTATCAAATTTAAAAGTTTCGGGAAGACGTGCACGTTGCAATTTGGCTTCGTATAACGTTCCCTCCTCCTAATCGCCGTCAATATATGTCAAGCTGAAGACGACTGGTTGTCGCAACACGACACTGCTGACTTTGAAAATGTCTTCACTCCAATTTCTTGCGTAGCCCTTTTAAAACAGCATTTTGGATTTGCTAATACGCACCGTGCCACCGACTTGATTTTTGGTTTATTATTAGAGTTTGGACGCCGTTTTCCAAACACAATATCTCTGACTTGAAGCACATTTGTTTCTGAAACGTCCACAGGCACCATATTGATACTGGAATGTTTTGCGCCATTATAAGCGTCGACGAGATCGCGGAGGACGTTCACACAGCGATACGTGTTATTCTTGGTAAAGTAGCACCATATGCGCCCTTTCAGAGTTCCATTGAATCGTTCCACGATGCTTGCCTTAACGCCCGGATTATTAGTGGTGTAATAATACACGCCTTATTTATTGAAAAATTTCCGGACTAGACGTGCCGTGAACTATGTCACCTTGTCCGTCTGTAAACTTAGTAGTTTACGTCAATTTTGTTTTAAAATGTGCTGAAAGGTGTCTCTCACGACGCTCTCCGTCTTGGATGGAAGCGTCCTCACCCAGGCGATCTTGCTAAACATGTCGATGATGGTGACCAAGTACAAGGCACCCTCGTTGTATTTTCAGAGACTGCGCATATCGTTAAGATCGGCTTGCCAGATATCGTCAATGTTTGACACCAAATACTTGTTGCGTGGAGATTTTTTTTTTTATCACAGGTCTGTGTAGGGTATAAGCGCCCTCCACATGAATCCATTCTCGTACTTTGTCCGGATCTTCCTTGGATGCCTTTATGAGCGATGCTGCCTCTGCAAACCCTGCAGGATGATGAGAAGGTTCGTAGTAGATGTCGGCTAAACGGCCCATTAAGCTCGGACCGGCAACCACCTGTTTTCATCCACCCTTTTCAGTTTCTTCTTCTTAGGGCATTGCGACGGTTTAAGTGGTTGGGGTACGGGCATCGGAGCTCTAATGGGTGCCAAATGTTTTGGATTTACAATCCATTATTTCGGGACATTTTTTTTTGTAAGTGCCGTGAGAAACTTTCCTCACCCCAACGGCTCTCTGTGTCTTCTTGCTTTGACCAGATCGTTGACTAAATCCACAATATTGGATCCACTGAGAGGCGTATCGTGAATACTCACTTCCCCATTTTCGTCCCAAGAGATACCGCCTCTGGAAATAATATGTTCTAGTAAAAGTTCGGCTCTTTTACGAGCCTGTACGGGTACAGTATTGAGTACAGCAGGGCTGGGAAGTACAGACACTTCTGGGGTGGTTGTGGTGCTATTTTCAGGTAGTGGAGGGTGTTGACTTAAGTGCAGATAGCGCTGTAGCACTTGTTGGTATAAAGTCCATTTAGACTTGTCAATTTTTGAAGCAACGATTTTTTTAATTTCCTTGTCCAGCTTGGAGACCACAAGATTTGTTGCCGATGCCGCTTGTTGGTGGTGTTGCTCGTAAAGGTGTAATATTTCCGGGGACACCAATATCATCTTTTTCGTGGGTTCAATTATCTACTTGTTGAATAAGGAACTGAGCACACCGCTGATTAATGGAGCTAAAAGTAAAGGCAGGAACTCTCCTGCTTTCTGAACGAGTAGTCATCTCTTCATAATCCAGAACTCTCCTCGTTTGACCAGCTTGCGTAACACCTTCTTGTGAACACGTAACTTGGTCTTCTGCGCATTTTTCAACGGCACCCGCCCTTTTAAAATTTTGTAGGCACAATCGCAAACAGAATCAGTCAGTTTCTTGTCTGCCGTTTTCAAAAAAGGGACACGCTGCTATGGGTTCATGCAATGCATCGCACGCAGTAGAGGGGCTTGCTTCAGCACTTTGGGACTCATAGTTATGAAATGATCTGTAACCGGGAAGTGTCGGTGTTTTTATAGCTTTTGCGTGGTAGATACACGCAGCACCCGATATTTGTTGGGGTGCTATATCTGAACTTTTCGGGTGTACATTGTTTGAAATCTAACAATATGTACCCCTAGGGAGTACGTGTAGCGTCAGCGTAAGCCTCTTGTAAAATACGGAGATTTTCAGGACAGACCTGACGTGCAAAGTGTTTAATCTTAGCTTTATGCCTGAGATTTTTAAAAAGCAATATATAATATCCGTTCAAGGAAATGTCTCTTTGGCCCTTACCCTGGGGCACAGACAAAGTTCCTTCTCTGTGCCCTGGAGGAATACATTTTGTGTAAGGTACATGATGATAATATTTTGATGGTGGCATCCATTAGTGAAAAGATCGACGACCACTTCGTTGGCTTCACGCATCAGGTCATCCAGGATAATCAGCTGTGTAGAGTCATTACAGGTGTCATCCATTTCCAGCAAGTCCTTACAGAATATGACGCGGGTACTCGATCCGTATTGTTCGAATCTCGGTTGCAATAAAGCATCATATTAAGTGATTTTATCAAATGTAACGTCACACATTGTGTCAAAGTGACGGATAAAGTCGGCTAGAAAATGTGACTTTCCACAGCCGGAAAGGCCGCTGATGATGGCTGAAAATGGATATTTCAACTTGTTTATAATGTTTGAGACTGAGCTTATAAGTTAAATGAACTTGTATTTATAGAATAGGGGGTGGGAAGTGTTGACGTTAAAATACAGTCATAACAGTTTTACAATATGTATTCACACAAATAAAAGTTTACAAATGTACTTTTCATGGTGTGAGCTATATTTATAAAACTTTTATTTGTGTAAATAAACATTCCAAGTATACTTTTCATGGTGTGAAATATTTTTAAAAAATATTTGTGTAAATAAATATTCCAATTATACTTAACGTGGAGCGAGCTATGTTTGTAAAAAATATTCTAAAACTTTTAATTGTGTAAATAAATATTCCAAGTATAATTTTCGTGGTGTAAGCTAAATTTGTAAAAAAATATTCTAAAACTTTTATTCGTGTAAATAAATATTCCAAGTATACTTTTCATGGTGGGATATATATTTGTAAAAACTTGTATTTGTGTAAATAAATATTCCAAGTATACTTTTCATGGTGTGAGCTATATTTGTAAAAAAATATTCTAAAATATTTATTTGTGTAAATAAATATTATAAACTGTTTCATTTGTGTTTTAACGTCTAAACCCAAACACCCCCTCTCCTATCCTATAAATACATGTATATTTAGCTTAGAAGCTCAGTCTCAAACATTATTGAAATGTTGAAACATTCAGAATAAAAAAATTAAATTCTTTTACTTTCTCTTTGAGTAGCAATCTAAACTCACAACAATTTCATTTTATAAATGAATATGGCAATGTTGCCATCTCCTTCCTGCCATTGATTCTCCAAGGATTTTCAGAGCTAAAGTGTCGGTCTTACAACTATACATTTTTTTTCTGTGCTTATCCATTACTAGAACAGAGGTGAACTGAGACCATTAATATTTGGAAATCTTTTTCGGCATTATTTAATTTTGTCAGCATGAATTCACCCAACTCAGTGGCCACGTGGTATAACGCACTAGTCTCGCAGTAGACATGACTACTAATGACAGGAGAGATCGAAGTTCAAATCTCGGTCTGGTGTACTGATGCCTATTTTCCACTCTTCCTCCGAGCAACTGTGGGTACACTTGGTCTAAATATAACTTTCCAAATCCCTAAAATCCTGAGCATAATTAGTACAATTGTGTATAAACTGTTCGATCACGCAAATTCGGGTGCATTTAACAGCTTAAAGATGTGGGAAGGAATTATTTGATTGAATTACAGTTCTAACGGCCCTTAGCAATTCTAAAAACTCCTTTGGATCTCGAGATATGGTATAATGTGTCCTGCAAAAGATTGTGGATTCATATCCAGTTTCATACATGACAAAGGAGGAGATCCAATTTGAAAGAGGACCCCGTAAGTAGTATTATGAAACACCTCTAGTGCATGAATCCTCCCCCCCCCCCCC
>CABFVX010004195.1:1063-56549 GCA_902151425.1 Timema shepardi | reverse complement strand
CGTATCCCCCCCCCCCCCCCCCTTTCCTGTTTTCAGAGGTCAAAGCCACTGACTTAAAAGGGCATTTATTACGGAAATATACCGGAAAGTCAATGATCCACAAGGCGTGTGTGCGAGAAATAAATGGTTGCAACATAATTATTTTCCCATTTTGTTTCCAAAGTCGATTGTCGCTAGAAAAAAAAACACTGTTGGTCACACCGACGGGGGAGGTCAATTAAATCCCCTCAAGGCAATAATAGATTGGTTGTTAACTTGTGACAAAAAGGAGGATGGTTCAAAAGAGAAAGGTAGCAGTCCAGGGGCTTAACCGTTTATTCCCGGTAGTAAAGTGGTAGATAAAATTATTTCGTAAATATGAATATATTCAGCCGAAACCTTAGATCAGGTCTGTCCACTGAGCCAAGGGTCCAGGTCCGATTCCCAATATGGCTGAAAATGATGATTTAACCTTTCATTGCGATATATTAGGGAGGACTGGATTTTGTGCATAACTAGTACACCATTTGAAACGAAGAGGCGGGCCTACAATCATTTATATTTTGTACACTGGATGGTCGCTGTTTTATGAGGAATTTATTGTACCCACATTTGAGTGAAAAGTAGAGTTGTAAACCGTCAATGTAAAACTGCTCACACTTGCCAGAGATATGATCATCGCCATTTTTTACTCCTTGAACCTTACTACGTCACTGGCTCTCCGATATATTGCAAGGGCACAAGTGAATAATAATTAGCGTAGCTCCGAACCCCACGCTTAACTAACACTTCTAAGAGTTATTAGAAAATACTAGGTGATAGATCTGAAGTGTGCAGTATTTTCATGGAGGTAGAGTGGAAATTCACACCACAACGCTGTCTAAAGCGTCAGGCCCGCAATGCATAACAGCTAGTATGTTTTTGACGGTAGGTACCCACGTCAGGGGTACGAAACCCGATATTAGCTCCATGTCATGATGTTTTACTGGGAGATCGGATTCCAGTAAGATGTTTCCCAGTCTTCCTCTCCACGCAAATGCGGGTTCACTTCCTTGTCCTTACCCCCTTAGAGTAATTTTCATTGTTTCAAAATAAAAGTAATTATATTGTTACCAAACCTATGTCAAATATAATCATTAGAGCTGGAGACCCCCTAACTGACCAAAGAGGGTAGCAGCCAGTGGACCAGGATTCGAACCCCCTGCAGTTTAGTATATTGCGAGAATGCTGTCTTAGACTGAAATCCACGGTCTAAAAACCATCCCACTTGGCGTGGCGGAAAAATATAATTTAAACGTGATAAATTACCTGGTTTCAACTGCTGACAATCAAACCTAAGACATTAGTTTCCGTAAGAGGACTCACTACCGATTGATCTTGGGCATCAAATGTAATCTATTGTTCAAGTAACTCGTTTAATAAAGAATCTGAGAGGATTAATATATTTATAGCCTCTTTCCGGACGAATAGTGGCAACTTTCTCCCCACCCCACTAAAATTCTCTCCTCTTTATGGTCTATATATGTTTAACCTGCGACTCTACGCGTAGTTTCTTATGACTTTTAATGACCCTGGTGTTTGATGAACCAATTAATAATACGTTTGGAAACAAATATTTTTTTTGTTTACTAGGAAAAGTTTGTTAAATAACATACAGGCACACACGATCCGTGTTGAGCTAGACCTCCGAGGACGGGAAGATAGAGGTTCAACTCTTGGTTGGGTTAACTAGGGGGTAGTTTTTCACTCTCCCTCTACGCGAATGTGGGTTCAAACTTCCCAATTCCTAATACATTAGCATAATTAATCCTTAATCTCATAACTCAAACGGGTAGTAAGACGCGGTACTAAAATGTGATACGTTCCTGTGATCTATAAATAATGCGTGCCAGATCACTAGGTAATTACGTTTGAGTTCTATTTTAGAAACAGGTTTTGATAATAGTTATGGGAAGGTCGAGGTTTGATCCCGCAGCAAGTTATTTTTGTGTAAATTTTCATAAATCGTTTTCCACTTACAGCTCTGGAAAATTGAGATAAATTCCCTTAGTAAATCTAATTTATTCAGCCTTACTTCCTTTTTGAGATAAATATTAGATATATAGAACGTTGGGAGGATCTGTGAGTATTGTAAACGGACATTATAAGTTTTAATAGATATTCGGGCTAAGATAATCAAATCCACGCCATAGTATTCAATTTAAAAAGTAATATTATAGATTCCTTCATCAGCATCGTGCGTATTTAGGGATGTTCTCTAATAGCTTTTCCATTCTCCCTCCGTGCTAATGTGGGTACACTTCCTCTAATTTTAGTTTGAGGTTTAAGTGGCTAATTTGTTTTGTGTGAATGCTATTTACTATGTCAACAAAATATAGTTTCGATCATTACATGATATTTAAAATTGTATTTAATATTACTTATGAATTTTTGTAAAAGTTATATAATCGGCAAAATATAGATGATAACATTAAATGATATGTAAAATAAAACTTGTTTTTTTGCTGTTATAAGTGGTTCAAGAAATAAAACGGTTGTTTCTAAAGTAATCTACCTCCGTTGCGTAGTTTGCTGACGCGCTTGTTTCGTGTAAAGCCAGACAGTTGAGGACGGGGGAGTTCGAGGTTCGAATCTCAACCAGGTAAACTAGGGACGTTTTCCACTCTCCCTCTATGCAAATGTAGACTCACTTCCTTTAAATTAAAAGTTCCCAATTCCTAACCCATTAGCGTAATTAGTACTTAAGCGTATAAACCGAACGGGTAGTAAGACGCTGTGCTAAAATGTGTCGAGTTCGTGTGCGTGTGGATGTGTATTTTCAAATTTCCAATATTTAATAACTGTCCACCCATATATAGTATGGTTTTGGTAGGAAGAACAGTAGAAGTTAGTTACTAAAGTTACTAAAACAGTGTTAATATATTCATACATAAAGTAATGTCATCTACAGAGGTTACTTTTGATGGATAGTATCAATACTTATAAAATAACACAACCAATGTAGTAAAATAGTATCAATGTTGGCCGCAAAGAAATATGTTTTGATTTTCTCTAGTGTTCCTCCAACCAAAATCAGGGTATAGCAGGCTAATAGAGTTTTCATCCTTTAAGATCTAATCTCTACCACTTGTACTAAGTGAGAATGTTTCTCAACTACTTTAAGTGCACGGTCAAATTACCTCAAACAGGGTGAACGTGCTGATGTACTCTCAGGAATCCCGCAGTTTCAGAAGTTCTTGTTAGACTTTCACGATTTTCACTCCAGTGCAAGTGGGCACACCATCTAAATGTCAGGATCGTCTATTTCTGGCGGAGAAGGTTGGAATCAAATCCCTGAGGGGGTAAACTGTTGGACGTGATATATCATCTAATATGTAAGTTTGCCGTTCTTTAATTAGATACAGTAGAGACGGGCGTGTTTATTTTTTACAGCCATGCAAATGTGGGTACACATCATGCCCTGTGATGTAAGGAGAGTAGGAGAGTTCAAATCCCTACAAGGGCTGATAGACCAACAAAGTGCGTCACTTAGGAACTTCCATGTACCTGGATCTTATGTTTCTAGCTCTCGCATGTCAGCAATATACAGTTGAGCCCATTGCCAGTAGTTGTGTTGATCAAGTGTATGGAACTATACAAACTTTTCTTCTAACAAGGCTAAATGTAACATCTAGTCTGTTTTCCTAGTGATAGCAATTAATATTAGTAAATTAAGGATTTGTTTCATGTAGTTCTGAAGAAACTTGTAGCAGCCATCACTTTCGTCCAAGTTGTCACTTATTATCTCCAAGAAGCTACCAAGTTCTTTGCTTGCATCAGAGAATAAGTGGGTAAGTGATACTGTTTTTGGTAGGGCTTCAAATCCAGATTGTAATTCATTTATAATTTCAGCTATTTTATCCTTATCACCTTGTGAAAATGTTTATCTATGAACAAGCTATAAACAGCTACCAGTGTAATATATGTGCTTCAAGGCCTCTGTAAATATGATGTCCTTCTAGATTTGGGCGAATAGTTGCACGTGGCTGGATACATTTCACTGTTAGCATTCAACTTGAAGTAGCTCAACTTCACCACTTCACTGCAGTGTGGTGGCAGTGAATTGTAGAAATACTTCCATCGTGTCTGCCGAAAAGAACCCAACAGACTAAATCTTCAGACATGAAATTAATGTTCTGTGAGCTTCACTTGGAAGCAGTCAACATCTCTAAGTACTTATTAATTCTTTGTAACACACTTGTAATTTTATACTTTTATTACTAACATAAAGGGCCATATGCAGGATTTTTGTAAGAAGAGGGGCGGGGGCAGTGAGTCAACAATATATATGATATAGCTATGGTGACACACAATATTATTTGTATGTTTCCTTAAGAAATAAAAAAATAATTTAAATATTTGTATTTTACTGGGATGATAAAAAATGTAAACACACAAAAAAATCATATTATATTTAAAGTGCATCAGAAATTTTCCGACAATTTTAACCTTATAGTTCCAAGAAAATAATGGTTTCAAATTATATTTTAATTTTACAATTGCAAACATTGATAACTTTTCACAAAATGATCTACAATTTCATTTGCACTTATGCTGAGGTCCCGATGAATGTTAAGGGCTGCAAGGTGATTCAATTGTTTTTCGAACATGCTATTCCAAAGGTAGGTTTTTATTCTTCTCAGTGATGAAAATGAACGTTCAGAAATAGTGATCGTCACTGGAAGCACAGCTAGCACCCACAAAATAGAATGTACACCTGGAAATATATCAGCATTGCATGCTTGGAGTGCTTGCAACACATTGGAAATGTCTTTGTATTCAGCTGCCAATCTCTTCCTCCACTTTGTGACATTTTCCTCGTCCAATGACATAGAAACATTTGCATCCACCATTCTATTCTTCCTTCACATCAAGACTTCTCCCTTCCACTCTTCTTTACTAATTTCTAAAATGCAATCATATGCTTGCCTAAGACAAATGTCTTTCATCCACCTTTTCATCTTTATTTGGGAAAAGAACACTGAAAGTTGACGGAATCAATTCATGTTTAGTGAATCGATCTTCAATATGTGTGATGATTAATTCAATGAGGGGGATAAACATTTAAATCGTAAAGTTGTCCGTGGATGAGTCACTTGGTACATTCTTACGTTGTGTTTATCTACCACAGTGGTGAAGTTCGTATTTCAATTCAGACTATATGAATAAGATAAAAAGTAGTGGAAATACCAAAATTACAATGTTGAGTTTATTAAATGTGGTACAGTATTTATTTTAGTATAAGGAAATTACTTTGATTTAAAACATTTTCACCAATCTTTATTGTTTTATATGTACAGGTGAGATGAAGGAGTAACCTAAATCAAACTAGTGTTGGAAGCAAAAGGTGATCAACAGATTTAACAGGATATCCTCAAAATTAGGAATGTACAGATACAAAAACACATAATAGAAACTAGGAATTACTGGAAGTCTTAGGATGTCCACCTAGCTTAAAATGACATTCCTAGTCATGCAACAATTACTTCTGTAATCTGAGCGTGTAAATTCCATTTGGGGATGAATGGCCGGACCATAGTTCATCCTAGGACAAACTAGCTGAGTAGCAGTTGAGTTGTGTTTAGTACTTCATCAGATGATGTAGGTATGTGTCCACATTGGACCGGCTTAATTAAATAATTACCATGGATTGTTGCAATGAGATGCAAAGTTTTCCAGTAACCATGCAAAAGTAGTACACAAGTATTATATAGTTGCATATAATACTCAAATATTTTCTATCTCTTAAAATAAGAAAAAATATAACAAATAATGAACATAGCATATAATAACTATTTATAGAAAATACAATATTTTAAGGGACTACACATAAGTAAGAGTATAAGAGGAGTTAATCATATTAATTAGATCCCCGAAACCAAATATTTTGTCATCATAGTCATCATAATCAAGGCCATAGCCAGCCAATAATTTCAGGGGGAGTTTGGTGGGAACATACCCCAATTTCCGGATGATAAACAGTTCTGGAAGCTATCTGAAGTGTTTTTATAGCACCATAACCCCCTGAATGCCAGAGGCTAGGACAAATACAAAATATTAAACTTCTTTAGAAGCTCTCTAAAGGTTTTTTTAGCAACATAGCACCATAACTGCTGAAGGCTAAGAAAAAATTCAGAATATTAAACACCTCTAGAAGCTATCTGAAGTTTATTTCCCATGGCAACATAACCTACTAACTGCCACAGGCTAGGAAAAATTGTTAATATTAAACACCTCTATAAGATCTCTGAAGTGTTTTTTTATGGCAACATAACCGCCTAAATGCTGTGGGCTAGGAAAGTTCTAGATATTAAAACACCTTTAAAAACTCTCTGAAGTGCTTTTTATGGTAACACAGCCCCCTAATTTGTACTTGTATCTTAATTTTGATATTGTTTGAACTATATATATTTTGTTCATAAAATTTCGGGGGAAGTTTGAACCCCCAAAACCTCCTCCTGGCTATGGCCATGATCATAATCATCATAATTGTTTCCAGAATGTGGCCGGGTCAGTTTAGTAAAATGACACCATCTTCCTATATCCTTCCACCATTCTTCCTCCTTTAATTTATTCCATTCCTCTCCTCTCACTTGCACAATTTATGTTATCTGCTCCTTTAATCTCTTCAGTCCAGTCTTTTTCCATCATCATTGCATGCCCATACCATGCCCCTTCAGTTTTTCTTCTTAATATCTCATGTACTCCTTGTACCCCAACTCTTTCCCGGATAACTTAAATTCTTTATCCTGTTTCTCCCTGTAACAGCTAACATGCTTCTCACAAACTTCATTCCCATGACCTCCAGTTACCTAGTATCTCTTACATTCAATGTCCGTGCTTCTGCTACATATGCAACAATGGGAAAAAAGTATGCCCTGTACAACACTTCTTTACACTTCAAGGACATTATCTTTTCCATAGCAAGTCTCCTACACACCTATAGAACAACTCTCCCTGCTGTCATTTTGTCATCATATCCTTTCTACTTCCACCTTTTGCCTCAATCACACTTCTAAGATATTTTACGTTCTTTACTTTTCTCAGCTCTACTCCATCCAAATTTATAGCTTTACTAGGTCTTATCCTCTTCCTAGTCATTACACACTTTGCTATGCTAAATTTCATTCCATACTCTTTCACTTCCTCATTCCATTCTTGTGGTTGTTCTTGTACTTCTTCTTCTTTCTCCCTCCCCCCTACACCCATACCATCAAGTCATCAAACATCATGGCTTTTATTCTTTCCTTCCCGAGTTTTCCTGCCACTTAATTTGTGACTATTTCCATTGCCATCACAAATAATAATGGTGAAAGGGCACACGCCTTTATCCTTCTCTTCTCTGTTTTAACAAAACTCATGTTATCCTCATACATGCTTTACACTCTAATTACAACTCCTCTTTCCACTTCATAGTGAATTTTGGAAATTAAAAACGATATTCTAAATTTGTATATTAAAATAATAATTATAATTAAAATTCATCTCTCAAAAATCCAATTTAGTAGGACTATAAAACATCATTTAGATCAATGTGGTTAATTATGTTGTAGCTATGGAACACATTTGGTCATCTGCTGTCTTCTTCCTTTCATTTTGTGCCTTTTTATTTTTATCAGTTTTTTTCTTTTATTCTTGAGCTTCCACATACTTTGCTCTTGTATTCCTTGTGGCATGTATAGTTGATTTTGAAATGTTAGTTTTCTCAACTCTCCTAGCAGAATGTATTCCCGTTGACACTACTCTTTGTATAATTAAAAATTCCTCGATCTGATTGTCTATGGTGCATTTCTTTGTGAAAGTATGAAGACTTTAATTAGAAAAGTCATCAGTTCCTCTGATCCATCACATGTGAAGATCGTTAATTAATTTACAATAATGATACACACACTCAATTTTCTGGGAATACCTAAAAAGTTCAATAATGAAGTCACAAAGTGGTCTTCCCTAGTATTTGTTAACACTAATTCAGGAGCATTTTCTCAAATAATTACTCCTCATACCTACCCCATCGATTAAATAGTTGAATTAAACATAATTTTACTAAAAAAAACACACAAAGGAAATTTTTATTTTTGTTTAGTCTTGCGTTTTACTAAACATTCAGGTTATATGATTATGTACTAATTATGCTAATAGTTTAGAAATAATCAAGGTTGAAGTATACCCATATTTGCGTGGGGGGAAGAGAAAGAGAGAGAGAGTGAGGAGTCATTTAGGAAAGACCACCCTCAGCAAACCCAACAGAGATTGAACCACTATCTCCCCGTCATCAGCAGTCTAGTCTTTTGCGAGTGTAGCACCTTATTTGTGGCGACCCTCGAAGCAGGTTGTAAAATGTTAAAATCAATAAAGACATTATTTATGCCATGGCAATATCTAACAAATAGTAACAAATTGACAATATAGGCAAGGTCCAGTTTTAAAACATCTCAGAACCAAAACAATATCTGGGACACTTACCTCCTTCTACAAGAGTAATCTAATTTTAACAGTAGACAAACTACACGCCAAAAACAAAATAAGGATTTGTTCAGATGCCTTTTTACTACACTGCAGCAGTAAAACTTGCAACGTGGGTTCGTCGATGAAGAAGCAAGGAGGGAGTCAAACAAGCCATCACGGTTGCATTCGGATTTGTCTCAAACTGTTGATGTGGCGGTAGGCATGATCAAGATTCAAGATACATATGTTCCAATCAGAGTGCTCATTCCTTAAGTTCCAATTTTTTGTTTATACCTATTTAAGGTGGGGATGTAGGAAACGCGAGGAAAGGTAAGTGTTTTTGCAGTTTTTATAGCAAAACATTTGTTTTACCAAAATAAATAAAACGTTTCCTCAGTACAGACATAGCGTTTAATTTTCTTCACATGGTAATATCAACAGTTGTTGTTGAATATGCATAGCAGCATTAGATGACAAACTTTTTAAATGAAGAGAAAAAGTTGTCATTAAATTCCAGGACACCTTGACACATATTCAAGAACTGTTTAGGTCATCATGTGGAGAAAATTAAACTCAATGTTTGTAATGAAGCAATATTTTATTTATTTTGACCAAAAAAGTTTTTTATATAAAAGGTGCAAAAACACAAACCTTTTCTGACGCCCACCAAATCACCACCTTAAAGTTTACAGCATGATGCCTAAAATTTATAATAACAAAAATCCAGTAATTTTTTACGTATTGGTGAAATTCTCTGTCTTTTCCCAGATATGTTAAATTCCCTTTGTTTTTTCGGTTCTCCAAGTGCGTGACAACACTGAGTGTTTAGCTAACATGACTGTGACATGTCTTAGAATTATGAACCAAAAGGCCCAGAGCTGAGCTGCCTCCCTTAGCCAAACATACTTTTTCAGCAAGATACATATATTAACATTAAGATGACTTAAAAATAGTTGATTATAATCTGTGCATATGACATTATTTTTCAACAACTGCATTGTAAAATGATAAAAATATCAGCCAATATAAATTGTGTACCTATTAGGTATAAGATTACTTAAAAACAAATCATGGTGCTTTATTAGGTAACTTAATAAAAACCAGACTGCCATGACTACAGAAGCTTAATCAAGTTTATTATTTTATCTTACATGGGGAAATGTTTAAACTTCTTCCCAAGCAATAATCTTTACAATACAAATTCACCTTCACATTGTAACTATACAATAAATATAGTTTATTATTATAATTATATTTACATTACATAAAAAAATGCATTATCAACAGCATTCTTATACCCTGTACAATATTATTGTGATCTTTTATACAGCATGATTAAATAAATGATAGATTGGTATTTCAGTAAAAGATACATTTACACTTTCACAAGGAGTAAAAAGGATATGAATATTGAGACAAAATACTTTCTTTAAATCATAATAACTTTGTGTTAGCAAGAAATTTGAAACTAGACCATTATAATTCTTATAAAATTTTAGCTTGATAACACTGTTTGGTAGGCGTGTACGAGGTCCACTTTTTCAGTTCAAAATCGAGTCAATTCGAATATTACAAAATGTTCCCAAAGCCGAATTGAAGTTTAAATATTATAAAAAGATGTTTAATTCTGGTAAATAATATAAGATATTGCAATCTTTAACAAAATATTAAATCACAAACACGATTAACATATTTCAACCTAAGCTGATAAATTAAATTGTCAAAATATATAAACTAAGTTGTCAAAATATGTAATTTAATTATCTGATTAAATTATACATTGAAAGGAGGTTGTTTGGTTCCATTTTTCTTTTACTTAGTCAACTATTTAAGATTTTTGTCATGTAAACATTAATTTGCTATGACATTATGACACTAACATAAATTGAACATAAATGTATATTTTAGCTTCTTTGATTGATGAAGCTTTGTAATTATCTAATCTGGAATTTTACTTTCAAATCAAAGTCAAAGCTAAAAAATGTTCAAAGTGAAGTTGGAGTTTTTGATGATTTGTACAATTTTACAATTGTTTGGTGTGGTTTCTAAACAAATTTATCTTAAAAATAGTTTATTGATTAACTCTCAAAGAAACTAAATGAGATTGTTTATTTAAATTATAGCATTCTCTTTCACCAAATATATATAAATATTTTTCAAGACATATTAATTATGTTATAGAATATTAATATCCCCCCAAGAAAATGCAAAACCTTGGATTATTTGAATGACCCTAAAAAGGTTTTTTTACAAACAAACAATAGTTTTTCATGAAGAACAGAAACTATAATATCTATAATGAGCTCAAAGAATGATTCATTTAATTAATTTTACACTCCCACAGACAAACTTTTTAAGAGACGCAGAAGATATAAGGTCAAGTGCTATTGACCTCACCAGAGCATATCGATGTTTAGCGGTATTATTAATTGTCCATTGGCAAAAAGTCCTTAGACACTTATTATTTAATTTTATTCAACATTAATTTATCGAATGTATGAAACTTGACTGCAAGCACTAACAGATCTTATACATCACTGAGGCCTTGACTGACTTCCTATTCTCGTTATGTTTATTTTATTTTCTACTATCTCTCTACTTTCTTCCAGTTATAATATTGTTCAGAAAGTTCAAAATAAGGATTTCCTTATCAAAATAGTTTTTTAAATAATTCACTGCTCTCTTATTATATTGCCAACTTTTATTTACTTTTAAATTTGTTTTTGATAGTACTAATACAATGATTTAGATTAAAATTTTGGCTGTTTTTTTTACAAGCTTAAGAGCTCAGTATATTTTTTATCTGTGTTATGTTTATTTTCTGTATTAATGTTCATCTTGTCTAATAAGTACTACTACAAGTAAAATATCATTTCAGGCAAGAACAGTTGCAAAAAAAAATTGTGCAGATTAAAAATAAACTTACAATGTGTGCAAATACTGACACTTTTTTATGATAATAATTTACCAACTGATGAATACATAAGAAAAACTTCTACAAAGACAACTATATTGTGTGTGAATATTAAAATAAGATGTTTGTTGTGGCCATAGCATGTATGTCTATAAGCTTGTTCACGATTCTACAGATCACATATTTCTAACTTTACTAGTTTTGTCATTAAGGATGTTGCCTAGCTGTGACGTTATGACAAAACAAGATAGGATTTCCCATGTTAAAAGACTGTGTTTTATTCAACACATTTTAAAGATATAACATTAAAATAAAAAACATAATTCTTAAACATTTCTAAAAATAGTCCTGCAGTGTCAAATTTAGTATGTTTATATTGAAGTAATTTTTTTGAAAACTTTTTTTGTAAGTCATCTACAAATTAGGCTATTCAACTTTGTCATGAAAATTGCATGTAGGAGTATTCCTGCCAGAATACAGATTAAAAAATCTGTGGTCGTATATGTCTATCTAGAACAGGAAACAAGAAAAAGGTATTTTTAAAAAGAAAGTTCATGTTTTCAAGACAAAAATAATATAGTGATTGTTTACACATGTCAGAGGAAGAAGGGAAGTGTTATCAGTTAATAAACAAGAAGCCTCACAGTGTGAACTTCTCTTTTCTTCCCTCTCTTTCTATTTTGTGCATTGGCATTTAAATGTGATAGTGCTTAGATGCAGTTAGGATGCAGTCCACCTCACAAAATAGCTTCAAAATCTCTAAATAGGCAACAACATTAATTTTCACTGTAACATTGTTACAACACAGAAGTAATAATGATTAGTTTTCTCATTATTTATTAGTAGTCAAAGGTGTGGAAATCTTGACTTTGGTATCAAGGCTTTATTAATATTTTGTATGCTGTGTTTTACATTAAAATTTATTCCTCACTATTTTTTTGACATGAAACTATAAAGCCAAAAAAAATTTGGTAAAAACATACCAATCTTCTTTTAACGAATTATTTCTTTAACTAGGTATATCAAGTTATTGCATACCGTATAAAATATATATTTTGTTAATAAATAATAATCCTGTAAAAAAGAAGCTATGCTTGTAATATGTTTACATAAACCATTAATAAATTATCTGATAGAAAAGTGAGTTGGTCATTTTATGAGTAAACTCAATAGTCATATTTATATAATTTACCATATACTTTGGATCTCATTTTAGAGAATATTACAAAGTTGAGATTAAGGAGCAATATAGTCCTATATTTTATATTATATAGTTTGGAGCTGTGGCGTAGAATGCATTCTTGAACAACTTGTATGTCTGATTTTCATATTCAAAAATATTAGTCCTATTAAAGAAACATAGTGGTTAATAAGTCAATAGTCTATCTAGTGTACCCTGGTTCTAACCTTGTTGATATTTTAAAATGATCTTATTGAACAATTCTTGAGACAAAATAAACACTGAATGATTTTATCCTTAGTTTTGTTAGTTTTTAAGAGTAGTTTTAACTAGTAAGCACAAAAATTTGATATATTAAGAACTACATATAGTCTAATCTCCAACCAATCTCACAGCATATGAATAACAAGTAATTCAGGTAAAATGTGGGACTAGCCAACATCCAAATACTGAATTAAATATGCTACTAAAAGGTTTTCCCTCTTACAAGGCAATGGTTTTATCAAAATCTTATTTGTACTGATTTCCGACATTGCAAATTTCAACTTTATAGCAATTTAGTACATACCTACATTTTTCTGGGTAGTTCTAGTTTTTTATATATATATATATATATATATATGTTTTAACAAAAGGTTCACTGAGTGTTCATTCTTAGAGAAATTGAAGGAAATTTGAGGAAGTGCACCTTTATTAGTGCAGAGAGAGCGGATGTAAAAATCATTAATACATCTCAACTATCAACCTTCTGGTCACTGCTAATAGTTCTGATTTTGCTATTCCCGAGAATTAAAATCCACCATGAAGACTATCAGACCCTAGTATGTCTGAGAGTAGACTATAGTCCCTTGAGCTGTCAATTAGCAATGCAACACAACAAGACCCGAGGCTTTTAGTTTACCATCTACTGACATTTCAAAGATGTAGATTTTCTAGTCTATTGGAAACTGGGTAAAAAATATTAAAATTACCGGCCAAACAAGAACTGAGCTATGGTGTTGGATAAAACTATTGTTATTAGATGTGCTATTACTGCATGGTATAGTAGTTTTAGTGTAAAACAAACCACTATTATGTCACCTCCTTTCGCAGCACTCAAACACTAAATATTCAATTCTTTGCTCCCAGGGTTTGAACCAAAGGCTCAAAGTGACAAGGAAAACCTCTGTTAACTTTATGTTATATATGGAAGAATGTGAGGGGAAGGAACAATATGATAGGTTGGTCATTGCCTAAAAATATGACACCTCGAATAATCTTGAAAAAGAGAAAGCACCTAAACATCAGTATGGTATTTGGTTTATTGGATTATTACGTGACATTTATTTCATGAACAAAGGTAAGTTATTAACCAGCATTCAATGAACAAAGGTAGATTATTAACCAGCTTTCAGTGGACAAAGGTAAGCTCTTAACCAGTTTTCAATGAACTAAGGTAGGTTCTTAACCAGCTTTCATTTAACAAAGGTAGTTTCTTAACCAGCATTCACTGCACAAAAGGTAAGGTTTTGATTCCTTCAACCATTTGATTTGTTAAAAAAGTTTATTTGGTCTGATAAAAACTACTTCTCTTTTTATACTTTATCATTTTTAATTTATCGCAACCCCTCAGAGAGTGGAAGTATTGTGTTTGTAAAAAATAAAACTGGAATTGAGATTTTGATGGATGTTGAGATAGTATGACTTCCGGAACTATAAAAAGTGTTTTTGCAAGGCCGTCTGTATGTCTGTTTGTTACTGGACTAGGGCCAAGTCCACTTTAGAGGTCAGGCTTAAACTTGGTAGCTAGAGTTTTCTGGAATTATCAATCCAAGCCTAAAGTTAGAGTAGTTTACTTAGGTGTGAAAAGAGAAAAAATATATATTCTTAAAATTGTTAAAGACGCTTTTGTTTAAAGTTAATATTTGGACTCTGTTAAATAATATAAACAAAATGACACATCTAAGTCTGCCCCATGGAAATTATTTTGAAGGTTTTTTACACAAGCGGAAATTTTCAATTTTGGTCATATCTTTACATCTCTGTTTTAGAAACAACTTATCAACACACAGCATGGCATCATACAAGTTGGATGCTACTTATACAAATCTTTCGAAATATGTAATAGTTTGAAATAAGGAGATGACCTTTCCCCTTTACTTTATAATCTAACTTTAGAGCATGCTATTAGGGTAATGCAAGAGAGCGAGGAAAGGTTGACATTATTAGAATATCCAGATGCTTTAGCTTTGTTGGACAGTAGTAAGCAAGGTGTGACAAGAAATGTAGAAACATTATTAGAGTAGAGGCTTGTAAGGAAGTAGTTTTAGAATAAGTATATAATCACACACAAAACTCAGATTGGGGATGATAATTTCGAGATTACTTGAAGCAATATATAATTTGACAGGGTTTATGAGTTTGAATATTTATGAACAATTTTTAATCTAACTAGCAATAACAATATTAGAATTGAAATTAGGAAAAGAATACAGTTGGGAAATTACTCAGTTAGTAAGTTGTTGACATCTTGCCTGCTTTCAAAGAATGTAAAACTCAGAATATGTAAATCCTCCTCTTGGAAAAGAACATAAAAGTAGAAGATTGGTCATTGAAGTTATACTTTGCCATGCCTTGTTTTGTTAGATGTGAATTTAATGTACATTACATTTGTTGTAGTAAAACAAAAGAGTATATATATAACAATGTATATTATTTTATTTTACATAATATCTAATGATTTATAGGTATCATTAGATAATGGAGCAAGAAATGATATGGAGTGCATTGTACCATTTATTCTATTGAAATTACACACTTTCATTAGCCCTCTTAACTATAAAATCACCTTTGCATTTAACATACCAGTGGTTTTCAGATGCCCAATGTTGCATTCAAGTTTTTTTTCTCTGCCTGCTATCATACCACCATTGTTTTATTTTAATGGACATTATTAAGGCAGGCCCATGTGACTTAATATTGTGTAGCTTCAGCTCTCTGAGATGGCCTCATTTTAAAGTAGAACAAGTGAATCACATGAGTACGCAATATCATAATATCTAAAGATTTGTAAAAGAAGAGATAATATGTTATCTGAATATCGATGAAAGCATTTATTAAAACAAGAAGAATATCTTATGTACTTGAATATAAGACAATCTCTCTTTTCTTCTGAATTTAGTTCCCTCAAAATCATGGATTGTCATATTCCCATGCTTGAAAAAATTTATATTAGGGTCAATGTTTGTTTGTTAAGATTGGTACACAATGGCAAATATTTTTAGGAGAGAGCACACTTTGTCAAATTTCTGTTCAAGGTCGAGGTTTAACTATAAGAAGTGATGCAAGTGGCAGTGAAAGTGACTGAAAGGACTCATAGTTTTCAACATTGACAATATTCTAATTTTTATTATTATTATTATTATTATTTAATAAAATATATTGATCCCAAAAATGTGATAAGTATTAGTGGTCAACAGTAACTTCATTACTAAATGAATGAATTTGATGTGGATCGTTAATGTTGATGTGTCTTTTCATAGATAGTTTTTGTGTGTGTGTGTGGCGGGTGGCGGGCCNGGGGGGGGGGGGTGTACATTAAAGGCTCGGTGTCTCAGAGATTTACTCCCCTTTACCTTTCATGTAATCACTGAATATTTTCCTGTAAAAATTAGACAAACAATTTTTTTGTAATATTAAACAGTGCCTAGACACAAATTTTAACTAAAATTGTTAGAGTGGATTGTTAAAAAATTGATTTTCTCTCTTTTTGACCTTAAGTAAACTAGCCTTAATTTTAAGGTTGGATGGAAATAACCAAAAAACCCTCTGGGGAACCATAAAAAAAACACCCGTGATACAAAGGTTCAGGCATATCAGTAAAATGGTTTCAGCTATAGGCTGAGATACAGATTGACAGGCAAACGGCATCACAAAAACCACTTTTTCAGGTTAAGGAGGTCATGAAATTTAGACATCCAACATAAACTCAAATTAATTCTTTTATATATATATAATCATATTATTTCCTCTCTCTGAGGGGTCATGAGAAAGTAAAATATTAATTGATCCCAATTTCCCTACTGTCAAATAAAGAAAGCAGGAAACTACAATTAGAAGCAATTTCTAGTTAAAGCATAATCATCTATTCTGGTTAATCGGCTCTCTTCTAAGTCTTAAGCATGCTCTCATAATATGAGTGTGAAGAAATATTATTTGTACTATAAATACACAATTCTGAGGTGTTATGAGTTGATTTAATAGTTTTCTAGAGCCTTATCCATCTCTGTGATCAAATATTAGATTTAAAACAAAATCAATATGTTTAGGGGAAGTAAGTTTTATATTATGGTGCCCACTATGTGGTCTGATATAATATATCTAAATAATAAATAACTACTTCCCAAAACAGGTGTAGGAGGAAACAATATATATATATATATATTATAATACATATAACTAACTAATATATAATATAACTTATATATGTATATATTTAAGTTATGTTATATATTAGTTAGTTATATATTATTATAATATATATATATATATATATATATATATAAGTGTTACATAGTGATGCATAAAAATACACTGCAGCTTGTATGATATTGTTTCCTCCTACACCTGTTTTGGGAAGTAATTATTTATTATTTAGATATATTATATCAGACCACATAGTGGGCACCATAATATAAAACTTACTTCCCCTAAACATATTGATTTTGTTTTAAATCTAATATTTGATCACAGAGATGGATAAGGCTTTAGAAAACTATTAAATCAACTCATAACACCTCAGAATTGTATATATAATATAAATATTATATATAGGTAAGCATAAATACAGAGGTATGCATACAAATACACTGCAGTGTATTTGGTATTGTTTTCTCCTACATGTTTTGTGAAGTATTAATTTATTCTTTTTTGAAGGATTAAATAGCCCAACTATTATATTTGTTAATTATGCGTATAGCTGCATCTAACCATCATTTTCTGTAAATTGAAAAATGACACCGCAACACAGGAATAAAACTCAAGAGCCTAGTTTAGTATGCCAAGGCTATAACCAATGAGCAATCCCAGAGTTGTCCCTTGGCCAGGGTCATTCTTCACTCATATTTTAAGACAGAGAGTCTGATGGACGTGTGGAAACCATCAGTTACAATTGTCATTGTACTATTGGTAGCATAAAGCCCTCTTGAGTTGAAGATAGCTGTGTTATCTAATATCACAGGATCATAATTGATTACTCGTCTGTAGCTTACAGTTTCCACACGTCCATCACAGACTATGCCTTAAAATATGAGTGAAGAATGACCCTGGGCGTGGGAAGATCCCTGGATAACTCAGTGGTAAACCATTGGCGTGCTAAGCTAAAGGTCCTGAGTTTAATTTATGGGTGTCCAGGTGTCATTTTTCAATCTAAGGAATATTATTTTTTGCATTAACATATTGTAGATTTTTTTCTTGTGGTTGTGACTAAGCCGTGTTAAGTTCTGTTCACAGTACTGCAGTTTACTGCTGAGTTACCTCTTTTTATTCAGAAATACATATATTCTACTGTGTACTGTAATATTTTGAAGAAACATGAACAAATAATCTTTAAATCAGATATCCTGAATAATCATAATCGGTAGTTTACTGTATTACCCTTTTTTGTTCAATGACTTTGATAAATTTTATTCACGTGTATATTATTATTTAATAGAGAAGTGTATAAAAATTCTTCTCAAACGAAGATTGAGACCAAAAGATTCTTGTAGTTACACACTGAATTTTCCCCTCCTTATATTATACACAATGCTTCACAAATGTTTGTTACACAGTTTCACAAGAAAGTTCTGTTGTGAATAGTTTAGTTGAGCCATAGAACTTTGAGAATTTACCACTTCTACGAGATGCAGATAATAATTGATATATACCGTCTGCTTGATACAAAGACGATTTGTGGCTTTGTAGACATTCACTTGTTGGAAGGGTAGGTGAGCATGGGCACATCATAAGAATCCCATATCAAGTGCGTTGTATAGAGCTGCAGTGTCACTGTGGCTGGAAATTCGCCAGAATGGGAAGTTCAACTGAAAATTAAACAAAAAAAACATGGGAGGGGCTTTAGGTGTGCATGTTATATTATCAACAAGAAATTAATTAATGTAATGTTAAATAACTAATTCAAATCTACAGATTTTCTATAATTCTTTTAAGTAAGCAATCATTATCATTATCATCATCATCACCCCCATCAAACCACCCCCACTATCATCACCATCAACAACCGTTTCCAGCCTCTGGCCAGGTAAGTTTAGGTACAGACTGTTCACAATAGGTTTTTACCTGTATGACAGTTTCGAAAAGCATATGTTTAGGTTTTGTGTTGCCAACACTTGTAAAAGATCAATGTTTTGTTACAAATGTAAATATTTTTAATTACCTGTTATATATTACATTTAAAATAACGAAAACTTAAGTTTTCTAAAACTATTTCATTTTTTTAAATAATTTCCTTTTAGCCAACTTGAAACAATATTTTAAACATAATAATAACTATTATTATTATTAGCACTGCGTCTTACTACCCGTTCGGGTTATACACAATTACGCTAATGTGTAATGGTAAGGTGATTGTGAGATGAAATGGAGGACCTACAGTTTAACGTGGGATCCGAACCACGGTGGAGGGCTGGCATTCCCCACATTCACAAGATGTCTTGTCAGAGGTGAAGGAAGGGTTTGGTAATCAGATAAATCTGTGCCGGGACCGAGGATTGAACCCCGACCGCCAGCACAGAAGTCTGACACCTTACCCTTATACCGCCAGGTCACCCTTTTTTAAACATAATTAAAAGTACTTATTCTTCATTTTGGAACGTTACTGATTTTGTGTAATATAGTGCACACATCAATACCTTTTAATAAAAACATTTTATTTACTTTGAAAAGAGAAAATTGTTGTCATTTTTTTTACATACAATAAATGATTTTATGATTATTTTATCTTTATTTTGAAATATTTAACTGAATAAAATATTTTCATCAACTGCGTGTCTGCATCATTGTAAACAACTTGTTTACCGTCATGTTCAACAATATGGTTTAAATTCGTCAGTCGCCATTTTGAAGTTATGTTCATTAGAAGTTTTTGTGAAAGTGGTGCGAATATTTTTTAAGTGGAATAAAACGATAAATAAACTTGGTGTCCGTCCTCAAATAAATATATACATTAATATTGGTCTAAATTACTGTGGTTAACTATCACATTAATATATTACCATTTGTTTTCATTACAGTCATCCAAAGTGATAGATGTCGGCTGTTGACGTAGTGATATATTAGGGATTACTTCTAGTAACATTTCGAGCTGTCATATAGGTAAACTTAGGTCGCGAATGAATTTTAAATGCCTCCATCTTCCTCTTTCCTTTACTGTTATTCCTCCTTTACTCTCATCCATTCATCTCTCCCTAACACACTTGTTACCTGCTTTTCTAATATTTTTCCTACATACTTCATCTCCATCATTTTCCTTAGGATCCTTTCCTTCTTCATCCTCATCACATGCACACCTTAACAGTCTTTGCTTCCTCTACTCTCTCATATATCCTCACTCTTTCCTGGATAACTTAATTCCTAATCTTGTTTCTCCTCATAAGAGCTAATAGGCTTCGCACAAACTTCATTCCTATGGCCTCCACTTTACTAGTTTCTCTTACATTCAATGTCCATGTTTCTGCTGCATGTGTGACAATGGTTACAAAGTATGCCCTGTAGACTTCAAGGAGACTTCTCTTCTCCATAGCAGGTCTCTTACACACTAATAGAACAAATATCCCTGCTGCACTCTTTTCATTAGATCCTCTCTATTCCCACCTTTTGCCTCAATCACGTTTCCAAGATAGTTTACTCCCTGTACCTTTCTCAATCAACTCAATTCCATCAAGCTTTATAACAGTTATAATACATATATACAACTTTTATTTTTCTAAGCTTTTCCCTTTTCCTTGTGATTACGATCATTTACACTATTTTCCATGCGAAATTTCATTCCACACTACTTCCTCATTCCATTCCTGTAAATTTTACTTTAAGTTTCCTTTTCCATCAGTCATCAGAAAACGTAAGGCGAGTTTTCACGGTCGACCTGGTATTGATATTTACAACCAGTGTTTTCACAGTTGACCTGGTATCGATGTTAACAAAATGTTTATGACCAAGACAATACTAGAACTCGGTTTGGTAATGCTTTCCTTGACCAGACTTAACAGTATGGTTACAATCAATGATCCGAGAATTTTTGCACCAATTTCAAAACAACATCACTTCTTATGTTTGATCTAAACAAGTATAACTTTGTCGTCAATGGATTTTAAGTTTTTTGTAAATTAAAATGGACAGCAATTAATATCTAGAAATACATGGCAGTAAGTAGGTACTTAAAAACTGTTTAGTTATGGATAAAAGAGTACTATATGATCTAGGACTATTTAATATTACATTAACACTTCATGTTTTCATAGGGTTATTTTTGGAAATATATGTTTAGCTTGACATGTTGTGTAAATATTAGGACTAGTCATAAAAAAACCAAATCTAAAGAAGAAGAAAATTAAAAAGCTCATTTTCCGTCGATTTACAGTAAATGTAGTTGGATTACATAAATTCACCTACCAGCTGTTAGATCTACTCCACCATAACCGCCATTTTTGTTTAAGAAAAACAGCTCAAAGTCGTTTTCACACTCCACCTTGGTCAGAACCATTTGGTCAAAAACACTCAATGCCATGATGTATCAAGTCAATCGCGAAAACTTGCCTATTATCTCTTTCAATTTCAATGTTTGCTGATGACTTTACATTCAACTAAATCTCAAATAAGTTGATAACTAAGTAGGTAATTATTATTTATAAATAAATAACTGAAAAATCTTAAGATAATCTACTATTGGAGGTAAAAATATACGTTTACATAAAATTATATTTAAATTATTACAAAAATTGAGTTCTTTTAAAATCATCCCTATTTTTCCCCAAAATTGAGTCTGCAATAACTATGGTTAAAGTTTTTTAAGTCCTAGAGAATTAAAAAGTGTCTTTATTGTCATAATTACCTGTTTTGCTGCTGCTTCCTCATCTTGCCCATCCCCCACGACAACATATGTACACTTCCTGCCAAACCTCGACACAATGCGCTCGAAACAGCTTTCCTTGCCTGTCACATATTATAACAGCTTAGGTTATATATGAACAGACTTATTTAAACATACTACAGCAGTTAAATATGTAAAAGAAGGCACAACAAGGATGACAGAAAGTTAGGCTAAGCACATGACATATTTTGAAAATAACCACTTGCTTTTTAAAGGTAAATATTTAGAAATGTTGCATTGGTTTACACTAGGAAGGATAGTCAGCTGATGCGAGTGATAATGGAGAAGAAATAGCTTGTATAAAAAAACTGGCCAAAAACACACTTTTTTTATATGAGCTTTCACTAACACAGGCAGCTTTTTTCAGATTCAGAAAGTAAACTGTTCTTGACTGTACTCTAAGGTTTAATGTCAGTCCTGGACACCATAAACTCAATAATCTCTTGAAAAGTGAAACATTTTTAATCTAAATTATGACTTATAATGACGGTATGCTACTTTAAAGTTAGTACATTATAATATTTCTTGTGCTACTGTGTCACCCAACCAATACACACATCTCCCCTCTAACAGTCCTTTCTTCCGATTGTCTGGCTGCACTCGACTATCTCAGAGTTCCGCTACCTGGAGTTCTCCCAGCTCAACTCCTCTTTCCTTTGTATGGGTTATAATTGTAATGTATAGCTATATAGGCCTACAATTATGTATAATTAAAAACTACCCTAACAATATTGGTGACTTTACATAGCTAGGTATTATAAACCTAATATGACAAATATTCTTATTAAATTATAACTATTTAGTGTTGTACACTATTAACACAAAACTAGCTACTTCAACTTCAACCTTAGACAAACTCATATCTTTTCTACCAGCACACTTACTAATCATCATTTTTAACCATTTGGATCTCACAGTAATAAGTAATGTATAATAAGTGTTTATACACTATATTACTATATATTTACAAGCCATTAGGCAGTATTGATTTTATTAACAATGATAAATATTATTAAGTCTTTCTATTTATCTGTTTAGTCCAAGTGCTGCCATCTATGTACTAGCAGGAAAATTAGATTATCTGTTTATTAAACCTTCAAATCTCACCAAAAACAATTTATTCTCTGAAATAAAAAAGATTTTTAGTAAAAATGTGTTCAAGAGTATTTTATCCAAAAAAATTTTCCTCTAGTATCACTAAGGTAAATTTGCCAGCTATCTCTCCTAATCCAAACCAAAATTTAGCCATGCTTTATTAAAATTATGATTTTTAATTTTTATGGTTATGTAATACTAAAATCCACAATGATTTGAAAAATAAAGGGGCAAACCTTTTCAACCCACAGTGTATATCTATTATAACCTAACATATATAATTTATATCATATTCTGAACATTGAAAAATGACACCTGGACACGGGAATCGAACCCGGGACCTTCGGCTTAGTACGCCAATGCTCTTACCGCTGAGATATCCAGGATTCGTCCTGTGCCCATGGTCATTCTTCACTCATAGTTTAAGGCAGAGTCTAAGATGAACGTGCGGAAGTCGTCAGCTTATAAACATGTGATTATCAAAGATCACAGCCATCAGACAACGCAGCCATTAGCGACTCGGTAGTTGGCCTATTTCCAGCCATTCGACAATTTTATATTTATATATATAATTGTACAGGATTGCATATATTAATGAAACAAATAGCCGAAACTATTGTTAATGCATTTTAGTGTGGATAATCCCTCATAGATATCATATTCTGAAAATTGAAAAATGACACCTGGACACGGGAATCGAACCCGGGACCTTCGGCTTAGTACGTCAATTTTCAGAATATGATATCTATGAGGGACTATCCACGCTAAAATGCATTAACAATAGTTTCGGCTATTTGTTTCATTAATATATGAAATCTTGTACAATTATATATATAATTGTTTAATGGCTGCCAAATTGCCAACTACTGAGTCGTTAATGGCTGCGTTGTCTGATGGCTGTGATCTTATATATAATCACATGTTTATAAGCTGACGACTTCCGCAAGTCCATCTTAGACTCTGCCTTAAACTATGAGTGAAGAATGACCATGGGCACGGGACGAATCCTGGATAGCTCAGTGGTAAGAGCATTGGCGTACTAAGCCGAAAGTCCCGGGTTCGATTCCCGTGTCCAGGTGTCATTTTTCAATTTTCAGAATATGATATCTATGAGGGACTATCCACACTAAAATGCATTAACAATAGTTTCGGATATTTGTTTCATTAATATATAATTTAGATAATTTGATATAGTCTTTTTACCAGCCAGATATCAAATCAATACCGGTACCTACTACAAAAATCTGTCTTTAGAAAACTGTTTTATTGAGATATTTTTTATAACATAACAAATATCCACCAACCAATTTTTGTCGCCGAATATATATTCTCTATGGGAAATATTCCACCGAGGCCAAAGAGCAAGACTTTCGCTAAGGCTGGGACTAGTTGAGTTGTCGTAACAATAACATTGACACAGTTGGACCTGGAACAAAATAAATAAATACTGGGTTGATCTCTCAATAAAAGAAAAAAAAACTATACCTAAATTACAGGGATTTACTGACAATATAATTATCACATTAATATGAGGTATAAAGGGTGCTCATTCAAAAAAAAAACTATTACCAAAATTACAGAAAAATAATTTTGAAATTATTTAGCCTTCGGGCCGCCACATTTTTAAACAGAAAACTAAATAAATTTGACATTGAAGGAAGGATATAGGCAAAGCCTACACACTTACCAGAAAACTATGCCTCAAAGTTAACAATTAGAACACAATAAATCACAACAAAACACATAATTATGTAATTTTCAGGGTACATCAGTCCCCTTCTTTAGCAGAAGAGAGTAAAACACAGATTGGACTATGGTAGCATGGCTAGAGGTTGGTCATGTTGATCATGGTCACTTAGATTCTGTTGTTGCCTGTTCAAACTTGTGTTATTGACACTCAATTTTCTGGTAAGTGTGTAGGCCTTGGCCTCATTTTCTCCTTTCAATGTTTAGTTTAATACAGCAGTTTGGCACCATTTTTCCTATGTAGAAAAATAAATAAGCTCTTTAAAGAAGATATTGTTTCACTTTTTGAGATAAATTTTGTTTTAATGAAAGAAGGTACATGATACAAGGGATAAACAAAGTAGTTTTATGATTTTGTCGATAGAGGTGGGGGTATAGCACATACAATATTCTGTCTGTGTTAATGTATTTGAAATTGATGCATATATCCAGCTTTTCCTAAGAATTTCTCCCCCCCCCCNCCCCCCCCCCCCCACAGAACTTTCGTTTTAAGATTAATCAGACCCTGAAACCTGTCCTAAGAACCAGCAAAAACTAGTGTAGACAAAATTTAATTTCCTATGCTGAGGAAAATTCATGCAACAAGAGGGGGAGGTGGGGAAGTAAAACATTTTCTTTTTAAAAGGTATAATTTTAGAAATTAATAAAAACAATACATGAATCCATTGTAACAGTAAGTCATGTTAGACACATACCTAAACATTTTGTGAAATAATCAAAACCTAAATAGAATAAAACTCTATTCATAATCAAAATTTGATTTCATGATACTTGTCAGGTGAAATAGAATTTTATTTTAAACATCAATGACATCACTACACAAGTTAATGTTATTTTATCTTTACCTTATTTGCCAGATTTTGTTTAGAGGCTTATAAGTTTTACTACCCATCCAGGTTATTTGTGTTTTGACCTATTTCAAGGACACAAAATAAAGGAGTGAATTTTAAGAAAATGTAACCAAAATTTGCATGGAGAAATGGTGAGCAAACATTTAAAGGGTAGAAAAAAAGCCCATCCAGTTGGCATCAGAACATAGGCCTAGTTCTGAACTTCTAGATTAAAGTTGAGCACACCATTTTCAGCTTAGTGAAATTTACTTTTATAGCCAAAAGATAACCACAACTTTGCACGTTGTTTGATAACTGTATGTTAACAATGTTAATAAAAAAAACTTGTAATGTACCTATATAATAAGTTATAGTTTGGATACTGCAGAACAAAATAGTGCATTTGTACTTATATTTATGTATTTAGTCAAAAAATAGTGAGCTTGAACTATATAATTAGTTTAATCATTAGGCATGTATTCACATTTCTAGCCTAAAGTTTTATATGTAATTTAGTGTGAAGTGATGGTAAAGACAAAGAAGAGGATAAGGCCTAGTAAAGCTATAAAGTTGGATGAAGTAGACCAGAGATAAGTACAGAGTGTAAAATATCTTGGAAGCATGCTTGAGGCAAAAGGTAGGAGTAAAGAGAATCTAATAAGGTTAGTATAGGACAGCAGGGGGTGTTGTTCTAAAGTGTGTAAGAGAGTTGCTATGAGGAAGAGAAGTGTCCTTGAAATATAAGGGAGTAAGGAAGTGCTGTTCAGGGGGTAATTTGTACTGATTGTCACACATGCATTAAATGTAAGAGAAACTAGGAAAGAGGAGCCCATGAGAATAAAGTTCATGAGGATCATGTTAGCTGTCACGTGGAGAAACCGGATTAGGAATGAATTTATCTGAGAGAGAGTGGGAGTAGAGGTAGTTCATGAGATAGTAGAGAAAGGAAGATGGAGATGGTATGGTCATGTAATGAGGATGTAAAAGGAAAGGATGCCAGATAAAATGATGGAAAATAGGTATGTAGGAAAAAGACCCCAATAGAGGCCAAGAAAGAGTTCGTAAGAGCAGATAACAGAAAGTGTACAAGTGAGAGGAAAATAATGGAAGCAATAAAGGAGGGAAAATGGTGGAAGGATAGAGGAAGACAGAGTAATTTTACAAAACTGACCTGGTAAAAGGCTGAAACAGTTGATGCTGAGTTTTGTAGTGTACCAATCAGTTGTGTTTTAGTTTAATAGCGTCCTGTTGATGCCTGTTATTGAGGCTAAGACAAGCGCTAACTTACATCTAGTGCTGCCGAAAGCGGTAAAGAGAAATTCTTTCTCTATTATTCAACCAGTCCTGTTGTTTAGTATGTAGAAGGATGCTTCAGCCAGCTACTATCATTTTAATTACTGCCTTATTAATAGTCAGTTGTCAAGGGACAAGTATGTATCGGTTAGGGAAAAATGTGTTACCCAAACAAACAATAAACCAGAATTAACTCAAGAGTATTAAATGGTTAGTTATGATCCTTGGCTCAAGTATATTCCAACAATCCGAGTGGATTAAACAATCACAAGCAAGTCGTCAACACAAAATGAAAGAAGGTATTCTCGGTTTCACAAAGTAGTAAAGTTTAATGACATATCTGTGAAATCACCTCTCTAAAATGCTGAGACTATAACAGTATCCAACTAAAGACAATATTCTAACACAACACACTCTAAGCCCGTAAAGCTGGACAAACCACAAGCCCACAGTTGCTATGACCTATTTTAGAGTATAGCTTTCAGGACTTACGTCAGCAGCACTAGAACAGAATATTGGCTTATGGCTTTAGTTTGAAAATTGTCTTGAACTAGAAAATACTTTAAAAAAATCGGTACCGAATTCAGATTCAACATTTATTATGTGTTATCGAAGAATTCACTTAAAAGTTACAACAGTTTGGCTTTTAGTAGAAATATTCAGCAAGTATGACTTAAACTAAATTATTGCTACTAAAAAATAGAGAATGTTGTTTAAAGTCTCAAAGAAAATTGTATATATAAAAATTTGAATTGAACAGATGCTGTGATTTGACTTTAGTAATTAAAGGTTCTCCCTACACCTCCAGAATGCTAAACATATGCACTGCAAGTGATGAGTACCTTGAGTTGATCAGTGTGAGACATTTGATAGCCAGGGTGAGCCAGTTGTCTGTGATAGTCTCAATATCAGATCTCACTTGAAGCCATTGGTCCCTCTTGCCCGGGCCCAATAGTCCTGGAATAAAGTTACAATGAACCTGAATTATATTGTGTAAGGTTTGATACTTAGGATCACCTTTTTATAACATTTTTCCACAACTCTTTTTAAAAATTGTTTTGTTAGAATTAGAGTTGGGTTGATTCCATTATTTTATGAATCCAAACATCAAATTTATCTTTGAATTGAGAAACTAGATTTCAAATCTGAGTGTTGTAAAAAAATTATGAGCCTCTTAGGAAATTTAAATAGATTATAATAGAAAATACAAATATTAACTAAATGTTAACATTCTTTCTTATGATCCATTCATTAAGTTAGCATTCAGTTAAGTGTTAAATTACTGATCTGAGGCACCTCTTACCAAAGAAACTTCCTAAAGCCCTTGACAATAGTTAAACATGCAACATTGCCAAGTAATAGCTCGAGTAACTTGCGACACGTTATAGTTTGTAGAAGTCTTTATCGAATATTTTGCTTTGTCATTCTCATAACAATTATAAACAAAAGTACGAAATTACTATTACTGGTAGGCTAGTTGGTCAGAGGTTGTGTGTTTGTGGTACAGACATGGCCGTTTTAGTGTGCAACATTTGACTTACATAGGCATACTGTCTATTTAGTAACAATCTAATTGGTTTATTATTATTATTATTATTATTATTATTATCTATGTTAATTTATTTTGCTGCTAATCACATGATTAGTTAAAATGAGTGATAAAAACAAACGCCCAAGATTAAGTGGGGGTGACATTTCTTAAACTGGAAAAAAAAGTGAAAAAAAGAAGCCAAAAATCTGAAAACGCTTGGTAGCGTAGACACATTTTTTACAAGAAATGTGGCTAGTTCAAGTAAGACTCATAGGAGATAAAACCAGATATTTGAAGAAAAGTGTTTTTTTATCGCAAACTTTTAAATGGTGAATCAACTTTGCATGATTACTTAGTATATTCCTGTAATACTGGTGCAGTTTATTATGAGCCATGTAAATTGTTTGGAGGAAAGACCACAATCACTACTCACGGTAGGCCTATTTCAGATTGGAGAAACATGTATACTATTTTATCTCAACAAGAAAATTCGCAGGAACACAAAAACTGCGAGTTGGCGCTTTTAACAAGGGAAGAATCCCATAGAACCGTAGAAAATAATTTTGGCAGAACTAAATTTGGATACAAATTATATCGACATTACTGACTGTAGAGGCCAATCTTATGACAATGAAAGCAACATGTTGGGAGCATACACAGGTTTACAGACCCGAATCAAAGAAAAATAAATCCGAAAGCGCATTACGTGCCCTGCGCAGCACATTCATTGAAATTAGTCGGCACTAGTGCCGCAAGCTGTTGTCAGGAAGCTTGCTCATTTTTCAATATAGTGAAAAACATTTTCAACTTTTTCCCTAGTTCTACACAACGCTGGGAACTACTCTTTTCTTTCATGGAACCAGGAAGCAAAACAGTAAAAGTTTATCAAATACACATTGGTCAGCAAGAGAGGAGGCATGTATATCTCTAAATGAAAAGTGGGAGAGTGTAAACAAGGCTCTCACACATGATCAATAATACCTGTGAGAAACCACTTGTGCGAAATGAGGCCTCAGGTCTAATTAATCAACTTAATAAACTAGAGAGCATTCATTATGGCAGTTTAAAAATGACATATTCCAGAGATTTAATAGTGTAAGTGTCAAATTGCAAATTGTCAACTTAGACATTGAAATAGTACAGGGATTATTTGAATCACTTTTGCAGTTTATAAGTTCTGTTCGTGGCTTGTTTCACTATTATGACCAAAGATACATGGAGAAAACCTATATAGATTACGAATGCACTTATAAAAGTTCAAGGAAGCGCAAACTTCATGCCGATGAAGAAAAGGACACAGAAGTTATTCTAACTGGTAGAGAGAAATAAGTTGAAGTTTTTTTCCCTATACTTGATAAATTACACATTTAATTAGTGAGGAAGAAGGAATGTTATAAATTAATATCAGACACCCTCATAGTGTTCAGAAAATTTCAGGAAAGTTCTCCAGATGTTATTTCCGATAACCAGGAAGCAAAACAGTAAAAGTTTATCAAATACACATTGGTCAGCAAGAGAGGAGGCATGTATATCTCTAAATGAAAAGTGGGAGAGTGTAAACAAGGCTCTCACACATGATCAATAATACCTGTGAGAAACCACTTGTGCGAAATGAGGCCTCAGGTCTAATTAATCAACTTAATAAACTAGAGAGCATTCATTATGGCAGTTTAAAAATGACATATTCCAGAGATTTAATAGTGTAAGTGTCAAATTGCAAATTGTCAACTTAGACATTGAAATAGTACAGGGATTATTTGAATCACTTTTGCAGTTTATAAGTTCTGTTCGTGGCTTGTTTCACTATTATGACCAAAGATACATGGAGAAAACCTATATAGATTACGAATGCACTTATAAAAGTTCAAGGAAGCGCAAACTTCATGCCGATGAAGAAAAGGACACAGAAGTTATTCTAACTGGTAGAGAGAAATAAGTTGAAGTTTTTTTCCCTATACTTGATAAATTACACATTTAATTAGTGAGGAAGAAGGAATGTTATAAATTAATATCAGACACCCTCATAGTGTTCAGAAAATTTCAGGAAAGTTCTCCAGATGTTATTTCCGAAAGCGCAGCGAAACTCCAGGTGTTATATGAAACTGATTTAGAACCAACTTTCCCAAGTGAATGTGTACATTTTGCAGGACATTTAAAGTCTTATGGTATTAGTGATGTATCAATCGAAATGAGTAAATTTATACGAAAAGAGGGGTTACAGTCTATGTTTCCAAATGTTGACATTACACTTAGAATATTTCTGTATACCGCACTTACAAACTGCTCAACAAAACGCTCATTTTCGGCTCTTAAAAGGCTGAAATCTTATCTTCTTTAAACTGTATCAAAGAAGGTATTGAACGCCTTATCCATTCCTCACATCGAAGCTGATCTCTTGACTGATGACCGTCCCAACTATGAAGATTTGATCAACGAGTTTGCAACCATCAAACTTTGATGAGTGGTCAGTCTTTTCTTCACCTTTATTTTAAAGTTTTCCGGTTTGGATACGCTATTTTTTTTAAAGTCTATTAACAATTTATATAGCATATCCAAAGTTATTTTAAAACAACTTATTTTATTTTTTTGGTGGAGGGGGGGGAGGAGCAAATTATAACTGTGCCTAGGGGCGCAAAAATTTAAAATCCGCCAATGATTAAAATTTTCATTGAATCACTATTAAGCAATATGAGAGCTCTAAAACAAATTTCACTTGAAAATTTGAAAAAGAAAAGTTAAAAAAAAAGAAGAATAAGGAGTCTTGAATCCTTGAATCTCAAATATCCTTAAAGATTGAAGGATCCTGTCCTTGGTTTTAATATAGCTCTATAGTATATCTATGATAAAATTGTATTGGGACAAATTTTACCTCATATCTTCTGGATGGATTATTTTTTTAGAAGAGGCACCAGTAGAGCAAATACATATTATTTTTTAGCTATCTACTAATTTTTTTTATGCACACCTAATTTGTTTTATTTAATACTTCCAGAGGAAGATGTCACGAAGGCATCAAAATATTTGAGTGTTTGTAAATATTATAAAGTGTTTTTTATTTGTACTTAATTTTCTACAATTCTATTATATGTTTTTTAAATAAATTAATGAACTTTATTTCATACATATTTAACTACTTTCTGTGGCAGTTGTTATTTTAATAAAGACCTGGAAATTAAGTTCTAATCACCCACACACATCGTATTTCCCCTGGAAGACCCATGTTCAATTTCCGACCTGCTTAATGTATGCCTTCTAATATGTTCTTGATACTCGTGGGTTGAGTCAATGCTAGAATGAGTGGTCTTGTATTTGAGTGTCAGGTAGCACATGTCCCACCAACGTGCTATGATGATGTAAATACATATTTATTAACTATTACATTGATTGTTATGTGTATACCAAATTTAGTCATAATTGAACATTCATTTTTATTATTTGAAATTTTGATACATCATGTATAGTATCCATAAACCATCTAATGTTTTCAATCATCACTACAAATTTTAAAGTTTATTCTGCCATATGCACCAAAATGATGCCTTGTGTGGAGGGTTCTAGCGAACACCATACAAAAACAATCTTACTAATTGCTTTAAGAAGTTCCACGCTAAGCAAGAAAATAACACAGAGATAAGAGCCTGGTATAGGAGCATTAATAAAAATAGGCTATTAGCACCCAAATGAGATACAAGATTATGTTCAGACCAGAAAACTTATCGAAGTGAGGTTTTCCGCTTTATTCACTTAACAAGGATCAGTTTAGAAATTTTTATTATTTTAATATAATTATTTTTCAATGTTTTCGTATTTTAAAAATGTGTTAAATTGGTTTCTCTAGTATTAATTTCACTGTTAGTAAAATATAAAAAACTGCCCCACAATACACTGTCTGGTATACGTTGCACTACACGTTTCAGTTACATAGTATGAGAGCAAGAGCAATCCTGGCACTGATTTTAATGTCGTCAAACCTATTGTCAAGTGTGTTTTTTAGCATTGCATCTTATTAATGTTTGGGCTATATGCTTCTGTACTAATTATACTAATGGTTTTAAGGATAAGGACGGTTATATTTATAGGAAGTGTATTTGCATTTGCATGGAAAACCATTTTGTAAAAACTACCCTCAGTACACCCAACCAAGATTTGAACCTCAATCTCGTCTACTGTGAGAGTATTTAGACCATGCGGCAATTGAAGCAGGTTCCTGTTGAGTGTTACAGTGATACAACTACCCCTCACCCTCGCCAATGACCTCTGTCTCACCTCCCACGCTGTTCCTGTAGTTGTTATATACATCCTTGATCTTCCTGTATCTGAAGGCCAATTTCCTCATCCAATCTACGCCTCCTCGCACCCCAGAGGATAGGCACAGCGTCCCATTGGATGCGGGAACATGGAACCCATCGGCACTGAAGTTGTATGTGCCTAGGTCCTGACCGTTATCATCCGAGGAGACGTCGTCTATGTGCACCTGATCGCAGTCCTGTTGTAAGAAAGAGATATCCCTGTGTTCAGAGGTATATTCAATTGTTCACATAGGTTCAAGTCTATAAATTGTGAAGGATGGCAAAATTTGTATAGATTGAGGCTATTTAAAAAATTATTATACATTTAGGTATAAAAAAACTTTTCAAAGAAAATATCTAAAAACTTCAAAAGTATTCTGACAGAATCGAACTTAATGTCAGAAAATGGGTGGAAAGCAAATACATTTCCAACTAATATAATATATTATAAAAGATCAACTATTGTGACTATTTGAGCTAAAATTTGTATTTGATATGAAATTCTAAAACTTAGTTGTTTGACATTATTTGATAAAATTTGAGATTTCAAATCCTAATAGATATCAGATTGGATTCAATGAAATAAATTTAAGTTTTAAATCCAAACTTCAAAATCATTCAATTCTTTTGAAAAATTAATACCTATATATTTGTTATTAAAATATAGCCACAATTTCATCATAATATTTCAAATAAGAGGGCCAAATTTAGATTTTATTTTAACGAATTAGCTGACATGCTTTAACTATCATAGAACATTGCAAATTTCTGGACACTAATAATAATTGATTTACTAATTTTTAATGCAATTCTTTTAATGGATCAGTTTGATATACAAGCCTAAAAATAATTTTAATTGTAATTCAAATTAATCCAGACAATAATTAAAAATTTATGTGAGTTTCTAACAACAACTCAAGTCATGTCATGTCTAGTGAGAGAACAAAATTGAAATGCATTTGAGTATATTATATAGTTAGAAGTTGCTATAAACAATTCTTAAAGAAAAACATTTTTTCACTAGTTTACATACAAGAAATGATGAGAAAGATGAATTATCCCCACAAACCCACCCTTTACTATGAATGAATTTATCATCCCTTCTTTATCTCTCTTCATACAGTTTTAAATAGAATTGTATTAAAAGTAAAGTTCCGTTCAAGACACTTGGATGTCTTCTTCTGTGCTGAATCGTCTGAGCTCCGTTCTCTGTATTTAGGAAAGTTCCATCATTACAAAATAACAAAACACTTTGTTTAGCTATGAACTATACTTTTGTTTAGCACAAATATTATAACTGAGGCCATATTACACTCCACAACATTTCCAAACATCTACAAATGTGAAACACTCGATGTTTTAGCTACACATTTGTACTTCAATCCTTGATTACGAATTATATAATCAATGTGTGCAATATAAATTAAGCTCCAAGTACATGTGAAGCTCTATATTAATTAAAAGAATGTTCCCAATTAATAGGAACAAACTAATTTCAATTAATATGGTCTCTATCTGCGACCTTTTTCATCCTTTTCAGACAGATGATTGCCTGTAACTAAATAACACAATTAGTGGAGGTCCTATGCAACACAAGGTAATGAATTATAATACAATCCTATAAAGTATATAACTCTGAGAAATATTTCTCAGCATCAAGTACTTGTGCCAATTATTTTGTTTTGTTAAATGTTTATTTAGTTTTAAAAATCATGAGTGACTTTTTTTATATATAGCATCACACCCAACTACTTATTTGGGTTATACGCTTATGTATTTATTATGCTAATGAGTTAGAGGTGAGGAAGGTTGAATTTAGAGGAAGCACACCCGCATTAGCGTGGAGAGTGGGAAGCCATTTAGTAACACCCCAAAGCCCGTCAGTACACCCAACCGAGATAAAACCATGATCTCCCTGGAAGTCTAGACTACTGCGAGAGTAACACCTTTGATTAAGACCACGCGACCACTGAAGCTGTCAAGTTACATGCTTAAAATTGATAAATTATTGATTTTGATAATACAAGGGTTGTTTTTCCAAGTGACTTGGTTGGGTAATGATGTTAGATGATTTTACTCCAAATAGTGTTGACTCTTTGTGGATGAGTATGACACACATTTTAGTTCACAACCTTGGTTTAGCACATGCGTGTGTGAATTTTCTTCGAGCTTAGAAATGGAAAGTTTTGTCTCAGTTACAATTAGAATTTACACTCCATTTACCATGAAAGGTAGAAATCTTACCTTGACAGATTACACTATGACCCTATATTATACAGTGTGCCATAGTGTAGAAGCTACTCACCTCCACATCATTGAAGAAGAAGTGAGCATCTGCCAGGTTGAATATAATCTCTTCCATCCTGTAACCCAATTGCATCACTTGGTGCGTTTCCTGGAACAACACATCGACAAATCTCACACATCTCCAACTGAGGTGGTTCAGAGAACTAAAAAAAAACTAATATGCATTTGAAAACATTAAATGAGGTTGGTTTGATTAAAAATATTTTTTTTCCCAACCAAATAAAATAATATAGTGTAGTGTAACACCAGGATACAAGCACACCTTAACCTCGAGACTGCAAATAGATTTAATAGACTTTTGAAGTAAAACTAAAATACAATAGAGCGGTGAAGACATTGTAAGACCAGGTTTAAAATATGATATTCAAAGAGTATAGGCCTACTAGCATACAAAAAAAGTTACCCTATAGATCAAAGTTGGAAAAAATGGGGGGGGGAAATCCTTTTATAAATTACTTTGAGAATGAGAGATAAGCTTTTACTCGGTCTCTGTATAGTGGCAAAGAAATAACAATATTATTTTAAACATATATGTATAAGTTCAAAATAAATATCCTACCAAATAAAGTAAATGGCAACCCGCACCAACACATTTTCTTCCTTGGTTAATAATATATCTTGATTTTAAAAAAAAAGTTTTTTATTTATTTTTTTGTGTGAATTGTTACACTCTTGGCTTTTTGTGGTTTTTTTAGCACTGCGTTTTACTACCCATTTGTGCTATACGCATATGTACTTACTATAATTATTTTAAAGATGAGGAGGGTTATATTTAGACCTTATATGAAGTACCACCACATTTGCGTGAAGAGAGAGTGGGAAACCATTTAGTGAAAATCACCCTCAATACACCTGAATGAGATTCAAACCTCGATATTCCCGTCATAACCAGTTTAGTCAACTGCAAGAGTAGTGTCAGACCACTCTGCCACCAAAGCGGGCTATCGGCTATGTCATATATTTTAATAGAAAATGTCTGAATAAAGAAAATGGTTTAGTAATAGGTAAATAAAGTAATCAATAAGCATTCACTTTCTAGTGTTGCATCAACATTGTTAGCTGGTTTCTGGTGTTGCATCAACATTGTTTGACTGTTTCTGGTATTACATCAACAATGTTTGCCTTTTTCTAGTGTTGCATCAACATTGTTTGCCAGTTTCTAATGTTGCATCAATATTGTTTGACGCTTTCTAGTGTTGCATCAACATTGTTTGCCTGTTTCTCGTGTTGCATCAACATTGTTTGCCTGTTTCTTGTGTTGCATCAACAAGGTATGCCTGGTTTTTTAAACTATTTGTCACAGTGATGACTTGTTTCTAGAGTATTATGGAGAGTAGAATAATAATAAATGAACTCAAAACAATAAAACTTTGTTCATGATCAGCTCCATCAATCTTCATGCATAATCACATTCATGATATTTACTCATGATCTTAGAGGAATAATGGACTAGGACTAATAAATTTTATTTTGTATATAGATTCTATTTTTACTAGAAGCTAAAAACTTTTTTATGGCCAACTCCATCAATCCTCGCCCAGGGGCAGCTAAAGGACCATGAGAATCGGACGGATGCCCGGGCGTCAACTCGAGGTGGGTACCAAACAAAGCACCAATCTAACCTAACATAACTCGAGAATGATAATGAAATAATTTAGTAGTTTTTTTTGTAATCTTAACCATTTTTGTACAATTTTGCAGAGAAAAGTTTGCGATATTGTATGATAAACATTTATAGAGCTAACTGTATAGCCCGACGTGGTGCGGTGGTTCCGAGTAAAGGTACACTTTGTAAATAAGCCGGAAAAGAAAGAGGAATGAGTGGGAGGGATTGGAAAGAGGGGGACTTTCAATCACCAACTTCTTGAGAACAGCATAACTGGAGATAAGCACAAACTTGATTTTTGTCAAAAAAGTGACAAATTAAAATTATTAGTCAACTTTTCAGCTGTGGTCAAAAAGTGGTGGGCAGACGCAAAAGGTTTGGTGGGTGCCATGGCGCCCGCGGGCATAGGGTTGGGGACCCCTGCCCTAGAAGATCATTGGAATGGTCTTCGCCCGGGTTTTATCCGATCATGCCCTGCTAGGCTAGGTTTAGAGTTGTTAGTTTTAGGGATTATCTTCATATCATCCTATTTTCTCCTGTCATATAAGGGGGTGCCAAAAAACAATCCCACCCGGTCGCAAAATTTACCTTGGACCGCCCCTGTCTTCGTCTATACTTTCTTAACACTAGTGCTATTTATTCATCACCTTAATAAATATGAGACAAAGATGAATAAAAAAATGCATATTTTAAACAAATGTATGCAATAAATATTGCCAAAAGCCAAAAGGTTTTTCTAACCAATTACATAAATCCTTATGCATACTTTATAAACAATAATGTTCTTTAGTCATCATTTTAGAGCAGTGTGTTTTAAAATTACCCTATATATTATTTCTGTTGTCAACATCCTTTTTTCTCAACTAATACAAAGCCTACAGCGATGAATAAGGTATCGGTGGATAGGATTGTTTACTGACTTCTGACATAGCATACTCAATTTACATTAAAACACTTTGTTTGTTTAAAATTTAAGTTAAAACAAAAATCTAACAACATTATTTTTGTTGTCAACATCCCTTTTTCTCAACTACAGCCAACAGAAATGAATAAGGCATCAATAGATAGGATTTGTACCGACTTATAACATAGAATACTCAGTTAACGTTAGAACACATTGTTTAAAATCTAAGCTAAAAAAAATCTAACAATCTTTTTGTATCAATTACAAAAAATGACAAACAAAAAATTAAAGATGATTGCATTTTGACATCGATGAGGTAATGTAAACTGTAAATATACATTCACATTAATAAACTCTCTGCTATTTTGTTTATACACTTCGCTGAGTATTTAATTTCAACAACCCAACAAAAGACTAAATAATTTTTTGGGGAGACAGGGGGGCAGGTTGAATGTGCGAAAGTTTTGCAAGGGTTTACTGGTTTTATTTATTATGGTATATTTTCTTTTATTTTAAATTTATTTATTGCTATATTGTTTTTAATCATTATTATTATTATTATTATTATTATTATTATGTCAAGTATAGTCCTTTTTAGCCTTAAAGTTAATTTTTTAATTATTAATCTTTCAGCAAGCTATTTATATTTTCCAGTCTCCATTATGTTACATCAATTTGGCAACACTGCAAATTTTCAGTTAAATATTTCAAATTATTCTAGACGCATGTAGTTCCATAACATATCTTTCTTTGTGTTTTGTGTGTTTTAAATGTGTCTCTTCAAATGATAAAGGAATATTTCTGTAAATTCAGAAACAATGTGTATATGTAGAAGTGTGAAATGTAATATTATCATAGTTTAAGAAAAAATGAAGAGAAAAGTGTGGTTTTTATCAAGGCGTAACCTAACTATCCTTTCAGGGCGGCTTCCTTCAGTATCACTTTATATTATTGTACAGTGTTTCTACACTGTCTCATTATACATTTCCAAGTCATTAGGTACTAATACATTTTACTTTTAAATATTGCGTTGGAACTAAATGTCTGCACAGCCATTTGTCGCCTACATTAAATAGCATCCCTCCAAAAGCAACAAAACAAATACTTTAAAGTAATTGACCAGAGAACTACTCACAACAGTGTAATCCACCTTCGCCCTTAGTGCAACTTTAATTTGTCAATTACTTGAGAAGCATATTGGAATTGGGGGTGGGTGGTTTCCTTTCAAAATGGAAATCAATATAGGAATTTAATTAGACTACTTAAATAAAGAAATGTGGTTGGATTACATATGACTAAACAAAGCTATGTGATGGACAGAGCCCAGATTTTAATGCCAAGTTTTTTGTACATTATAGGTACATAATGATATGTACATAAATTATGTACATGCTCCCCTGGTAAGGAAAATGTTTTTTTATAGGTCATGCTCTGGTTGTTTTAGTCATTTTAGTCATTTTTAGGCATTAAAGTTGAGTATTAAAAATAATACTATCAATATTTATAAATGTGTAAATGCACAAACATAAATGTTTCCAACACACGAAATGAGAAGCTAATGTTGGCAGTGTACTTTGTATTCTCTATGTGTGTAAGATTGTAAAATTTAAATTCCTGCTGGAATACTGCAGTTAAGCTGGGGAAGGTTGAGTTAGATGGAAGTGGCTATTACTTCTGAAGTCAACATTTGTAAATAAAATTTATATTTAGCAGAATGTTGTTATTATTATTATTATTATTATTATTATTAGCACCGTGTCTTACTACCCGTTCGGGTTATACGCACTTACGCTAATGTGTAATGGTAGGGTGATTGTGAGATGAAATGGAGGACCTACAGTTTAACGTGGGATCCGAACCACGGTGGAGGCCTGGCATTCCCCACATTCACAAGATGTCTTGTCAGAGGTGAAGGAAGGGTTTGGTAATCAAATAAATCTGTGCCGGGACCGAGGATTGGACCCTGGCCGCCAGCTCAGAAGTCTGACACCTTACCCCTAGACCACCAGGTCACCCTTTAGCAGAATGAAAGAGTTAAATTGTAAAAGGCTTTTCATCGCATATATACTTTATAGTTCTCATCTGTAAACTGCATGTTAGATCCAGTCGTTTACATTCATTTCAATTCTTGTTCGAGTCTTTTTATTTTTTCGAGTCTTATTATTAGAGAAGTTTGTGGTGGATTCGAAATTTCGAATCTAAGTACATTTCATATTCAGATTCGATGGGTTTAGTTCAAAATTTGAATTTTTTCATACTTAAGAATAATTTCAACTTTCTATGGTCTTATATAGCAAACCATTATATATAAAAAAAAGTAATTTATTTCCTTTATAATCTTTCATAAGTTAGTCATGAGGCTTTGTTTACTTGTTTAAGTTAAGATTAAGTTTAAGGATTTAAGATTTGGATTCGACTCAAAATAGGAAATCATGGATTTGCACAGGCTTACTCAACATATTTAACAGTTATTCAGGATCCATTTCAGCACTAAACACTTTAGTTAAACTATGACCTCTCTCTCTCTGTATGACTGCATACTGGACTGACCTTGCTGTACTTCTGAGCATAGGAGCCTGTCAGCAGGGAATGGAAAATGATTATGGTCTCGTCCAGGTCCCAAATGAACACCCGTTCGAGGTTCGACTCTGGGTTGGATGGTGAGGGGTTGTTCTGTCTCCTTCCTCTTCCCCTTGCCGACCTCACTCCATCAGTGTCACGCGACCTCCGAGATCCACAGCTCCCCGGCTCTGCCTTGAGGGGTGAGGAGGGGCCGTTATCCACCAGCGGGAAACTACTGGGGCTATCTGCAACATACTCTACAATATAATACCACATTGTTTTATTGTGACAATACATCTTACCCTACATGATCGGGTTATACACATGTAGTAATTATAATAATGTCTTAAAGATGAGGAAGCTTGAATTTTGAGGAAGTGTACAAGCATTCACAAGAAAGAAGAGTGTATGGTTTTATAGGTGGGTAGGGGGGGTACCCTCAGTATAACTGAATAGGTTTAGAACTCCAATCTCGTCATTTGCAGTTCAATCTACTGAGAGATTAAGAGTCAGACTATTTGACCATCGAAAAATCTTTTTAGCACCGCAACCTGTTCAGGTTATATGTATATGTGCTAAATTCGCTAATGCACTAAGGACAAGGAAGGATAAATTTAGAAGAAGTGTACCCACATTTGCATGGATGGAAAGTGTAAAATCATTTTGGAAAAAATCTTTGTATACTGTAAGTATGATTTCCATCAAAATACAATTATCAATACATAAAACACAAAACCACCAACTGTCTCAGCTGTTGTCCACATAATCTCCATGTTACAAATTTATGCACCATCTACATACCATTTTTTAATAAATACCTGATTACAACATCTAACCCTCAATGAATCTCAATAGTAATAATTAAGTGGATCCAAAAGTTCACATTTAAAACACATCTTGGCCCCTACTTCAACAAAAGACATTGATTGTCAACTGGAGATAGAGGTAGAATATTTTGACATGAATTTCACAATCCTCTGCCGGTTAAAACTGTTGGGGCTTGGATAATTCCCAAGTGTGTAGTGTGTGTGTGTGTGTGTGTGTATATGTGTGTGTGTGTATATATATATATATATATATACACACCTTTCAAAATTTATTGAATCCAGTCGATTGTCACCCATTTTTAGTTTTTCTCGTGACCTATCAAGACCTATCAATTTTTAATTGAAAGAATATAATATAAATCAAGTTTTTTTGGGTTACAGGAAAATGTATTTCTTTGAATACAAGTTTTTGAAATGGGGAGTTGTAAATGCACATGATATGTAATATGTTTCTTTAAGTGTCCATTATTTCATGTTTGCTCTTTGGTAAAATGCGATATTCTTTTTTTCCCCATTATGTTTCCAATAATGTTGCTAGAGTTGGAGCTACAAATAGCCCCGGTAAAAATGTCACAAAACATGTCCAGACAGGAAAGTGAAATATCGTTTGAATCAGAGGTGAAATAACACTGTATGTCCATACAGATGAGTACCTGCCATCTTAAGAGATTTCTCAGCTGTTTGTGTGGCCACAGGCATCACTCTCGTGTTGGACTAGACTGGCGTGACAGGGAGATCGTGGTTAGAATCTCGGTCAGGTGTATTGAGGGCGATTTTTCCAAAAATAGTATTTCACTCTCCTTCCACACAATGGATACACTTCCTCTAAAGTCAACCTTCCTAATCCTTAGCTCATTAGCATAATAAGTACATTAGTACATATGCGTACAACCTGAACAGGTAGTAAGGTGTTATGATAAAAGAAATCGTTTATTTCAACAATCAATATTGTAGAAAAAGTTGCTTTATCCATATTTTTTGTGTGGCATCACTGCCAAAGGGGGTGAACAGCAGTGGTGGAAATGGGAGGGGGCATTCCCCCATTTCCCCGAAGGAATTTTCCCCATACCCTGGGATAAATTTGCCCCCTTCTGTGTTTATTTTAATCCCCTCTGATATGAAGATTAAAAACGAGTTTATATCAAACTCCAAATGGTGTCCAGAGGAATCCAATTTTCAAAATTGTTTGAGATAGGATCTTCAGACCCCTCTTTGACTTGAGAAACCTACCTTTCAAAAGTATCTTTTATTTTATGCCCCCTTTGCACAAATAAGGTTCTGCTGCCACTGAAAGTAAAAAGATGTAGAGGATTCATCCTACTACTAACAGTAAAGGGTCAACAAAGATTTTTAAAAATTCTTGTTCATAAAACACAAACTTTAACCAAACAAATATTTGTTTGAATATTATAGTGTATAAATAAGGACACTTTTACACCACTATCTAGAATGACATGTTCACGGTCAATTTAATACATTTCTGTTATAGAAAGTAAAAACCCTCCAATAACTCTAAAAAAAAATTATGAACTATGGATCTCACTCTGTGACATTATATCGTCACATGTATCTAATGTATGACAGTATTTATCGCACTTGGAATAGACCTTGACCACAGACAAGGAAATAACAGATTCACAACCTTTCGAGAGATTTGCTGCATCCCTAGACTCAGGTAGAACTTAAAATAACCAATGATAGCAGCGCTTTCAAGTGAGAATGCTTTGAAACAACTCACATTCAAAATTTTCCTCATGAGAAAGACAAGCTGAGACTAAGACTTGCTCTCTTTCCGAGTACAATAGTTCACCTCAACCCCTTTCATTGAACAAAACTTTTCAAACAATGGAGATGGTTGGACCCAAATATACAATAGCAGTGGTTCTACTTTAAGCACAGGCAGTCTTTGAAATGCATTTGTAAATGAATTATTAGAATATTTCGCAACCAGCTTCTGTGATCACAATTCACTTTTTCATTAGACTTGACTGCAAATAACTGGTGTATTGGTGTTAAAATCTCAATCGGGTGTAGTGAGAGGGTTTTTTCCTAATATGCTTATAATTCTTCTTTAACACAAATACGGACACATATTCCAAATAATTTACCTTCCTCATTCCTAATCCATTGTAGTAAATACGCGAATAGCTGTAAGGGGAAGTTGCCTGATTTTGTTATTTGTTCTTTTTTTCAATGTACTATATTTTATCTGTACGCTCTAGTAGCATAGCTGGCTATCATAAATTTAGTTTAATTATATCCTAACAATGTCTTATTCATATTATTATAATTAAATCTATCTAAGTCTAGATTGAGTAATATAAGTAATTTTTGGATTCAGTTCGGCTACGTTAGCTAAAGTTTTGTATTTTTAATTATTTGGAAGATCAGCAAAACTTGTTAAGTTCAATACTTTGTTTTGATATGAATATCACATCTTATTAAAACCGGGTTGAAACTGTTTAAGAATAGTCCCTAATCCCTTAAATGTAATGTATTTTATTCGAATTAAGTAGTTAGGTTTGAGGACTATTTTCATATCACATCCAGGCTACATTAGATTAGGTCTAGCTCTATATGACGCCCCCTCAAGCTGGCGCCCATGGCAGCCACCTGGTTCGCACGACCCTTGAGCCGCCCCTGTACTGCCACTAGAGTGTACCATAAATATCTACAGTTACCTAACTTTGGATGAAAACATTTTTAGAAAATTATGTTTAATACATTTTATAGAAAAATTACAAAAGTAATGGTTTATAAAGATTTATATGTATGGATATAAAACAATCAATTTCTTACTTTTAATTTAAATAAATGGTATGGCGCACCGCACAGACTTTCTCTCTCTTTCTATAAACTCGTAAGATCTCAGAACGGAATAATGTAAGAAGGCAAGATTGCCATCAAGATTCATCAAAATTTCTGTTTTAAATCTTATATTTTTTATTTTTAAAGAATTAATGTACTCATTTGTATATTTGAACCAATAAAAAAGATTAATTTTGGGTCAACAAGGGTCAACACTTTGTATTAAAATTTCGATTTCCGGTTAAAATTTTAAAATTTTATTAGGTGTTGCACATCTTCAAGTCATCGCATTGATATTTAAATATTCATTTATACATTTTGACCAATAAAAAATGTAAATATTGACTATTGAGTCTAAAATGGAGGTAGATCATTGCTGTACAAACATTTCTCCTAAGATGTTTAAGGAAAAATAACATACTTTTTTTAGATACTTACTTATATTTAATTACAATATGGCATTGGAGAATAGTTGCGTTAAGACTTAAGTAGTATATGTTTAAAACTAAAGCTCACAAAATTGTATTAATATATTAGCAAATATCTCAGAAACTTTTGCTTTTATAAAAATATATGTCAAATAATTTTTTATTTATTTCTAATAGTCCTACAATTTTGCAATGATAAGTTGTTTAGTATCTTAAATAGTTGTGGAGATACAGAAATTAACGCTTCTGTAAAGTACCCTAAAAATCATTTTCATGGGAAAATGAAAATAGCCAGTTTATTTAAAATCTTAATCAACGCCTAGATACGAAATTTAATCAAAATCGTTGGAGCAGATTTTGAGAAAAACTATTTTTTCTCTTTTCACCCCTTATAAAACTACTCTTAATTTTAAGTTTTAATAGACGGCATTGCAAAGACTATTTTTTGGGGTTCGGGGGGCCATAAGACGCTGACATCCATCAATATTTCAAGTAAGATTTTTTTTACGGTCGCCATACTTAAACTTTAATGTCCAAAAAGTTAAAAAATATATATAATTGCGAATAGATTGAAAGTTATTGATTTTATAAAAATATGTTCCGAATAAAATATTTGTATTATAAATATATATACATATTTGTAATGCTAAGTAATTTCATATCTCAAATAGTTTCGAAGATATTATAAAAAATGTTAATTTACGCATCAGACCGAAGCCCTTAAGGCCATTTTGCCGGAATATTGAGAGTAGCCATTTTGTTTGGAATATTTATTAATGTTTATAAAAGAAATTTAATCAAAACCGTTAGAGTCGATTTAGAGAAAATCAACTTTTTCTCTTTTTGCCCTTCAGTAAACTACCCTTAATTTTAGGGGTAGATATCCAATTCCAAAAACCCCTCGGGGAAACCCTAACAAAACCCTAGATATCAAGTTTTAGCTCAATCGGTAAAATAGTTTAGGCTCTAATTGGAGGTACAGACAGACGGAAATTAAAAAACCACTTTTTCGGATTCAGGGAGTCATGAAACGTCAAGATTCATCAAAATCTCGAGTTCGATTTTTTTGACGATCACCATACTTTCTCTACCTGTAAGATAGAGAGAAAGTAAAAATGTGCTTTATCAAAGATGTGTTTAAAATTTATCCCAGTTGAGGATATTCAGAGTTGTTAAAGGCGCTACATGGGAGAGCACTGAGGTGCGTGCAAACTTTTAGAAATCCCGGCTTTTTTATGAAGTAGTTTGATATTTTTTAACATAATTTTCAACAAAATGTCGGCGAAAATTGTAAGAATGTTTCTTCTACTAGTTAGAAAGTTTGAACTTTGAGTTTAAAGTTTATAAAAAAATGATGTTTTATTTAAAAATGTATACTTCTAAGATTAAAGCAAAAGGTTTGAAACCTATATCTAGCCTTCCTCTATCAAATAAAGTCATGGTTTGGTAGGGTCAAAATTTGTGGGATTGTTTTGTGCGTTTCTATATAAAGATATTATATATTATACATTAAAAAACAACTTTAGAAATAAAATTTAAACTTTTTAGCTGGTCATAACTTTCACCTTCATTTTGTTGAAAACAATATTAACCACTTCATAAATAAATTGCAATTTCTAAACGTCTGCAATGCTTCTCAGTCCTCTAACAATTATATTTGCAGCCAACAGCCAGTCCCTCAAATGAAAAAAAGGACCATTGTGTTCTAAGTTTTCTTTGTAATGTGCTCCAGAGTAAACTCATTTGTATGGCAGGATTAGAGTACTTAAAGGAGGGGTTAGAGACAGGGGAGGTTGCTACCTGACGATTTGATTTCTCGTTTATGGCCGACTGGGTGAATATCGAAGAGCTAATATTTTGTATCTGCCCTTTAGTATATTCAAGTTAAAAGTATTGTTTAGAAAATTCTCCCTTGATGGCACTGTAGTAACTGGGGACCTCACCTAGCGATCCCAACGGTTGTGTGTCTGTTGTTTCCTTGTCTATGAGCTCGGCCTATTCAAGCTGTGACATGAGCCCTAAGTCATACCCTCCCACCCTTCTCCACAACATCAACTGCCCTGCTGGCCATGGCCTAGAGTGTCTATTATTTCTCCCCACCCGAGGAGTACAATTTGGATAAAGGAGCAAAGAGATCTATAGCCGAGTATGAGATATTCCTAGAACTATAATTGAGTGTGAGGTACTACCATAACTATGGACAAGTGTGAGGTGCGACCAGCACTATAGAAACGTGTGAGATACCATCATAACTATAGCTGTTATAATACCTGTTAGTGTTGGCGTGTGAGGTATACTAGAGGTGGGCAGCTGATATGTGGCACTGCCAGAACTACTGGAACTGCCCCCAGACACGTACTGGGATGAGTAATTCTGAGCGTAATAAGAAGCATACTGGGAGGCCGCTGCTGCTGCCTGGTGGCTGGAGTAGGGATTACTGTAGCCTGTGTAGTCGAGACCCTATTAGGAACATAAAGTTAGATGTTTGGAAATTACAAAACATTAGTATTATTAAATTAAGTTGCATTTTCTCAGTATATAATATATTAAGGCTTAAACCAAGTTTAATAAAATGATAAAATATATATCCCTATAGTAATAAATAATATCATTACTCTACTTGCTCTTAAAAAAACATGTATGTTTGACCATCTTTGTATTAAAATATAACTGCTGTGCAATAACATAATTAAATTCCTCCTTTCTATTCTCTTTTGGACAGTACAATTGATTTAAGAGACCGTCATTACCTCTTCGTCCAATGGCAGCAGTGTAAAGTGTAAACTGTGTTCTTCTTTTCATTGTAAACACCCTATTGCGTGCATTCCCTTTATTGTGTTTCCATCCCTCTTTCCTGTACCTTATTCCATGTATAGCTAAAAAGAAAATCTATCAGATTATTTAAACCATATTTAATAACTTTTTCATCAGTAATAGACACATTTCCATTAGCAAAAAAAGTTTTAAAAAGTTATTAATTAACCCCTTAATTCAAGATCTTCAGTCAAAATTTCTGATTTCTAATATTTTCTCATTTCTGAACTATGTCAAGACTTGGGAGAAGTTGAAGCTAATTTTGAGCTTAGTATTAAAAAAAACTATGCTGTGTTTTCTTGCACAATTAACTTGGCCTGAATGTTGGAAATGACTGTTGATGATAAACAGATCAAAGTTCAAATCCTGGTCAGGTGTACTGAGGGTGTTTTTTCCAAAAGGTTTCTCTCTCTCTCTCTCTCTCTCTCACTCTCTCTCTCTATCCACACAAATGTGAATACATTTCCTCTAAAATTCAACGTGATTTAAAAAAAACCTGACCTGAAAGTTAATTTCATGAATTCATAACTACTAAACTCCCTGTTGAACAGGTTAAAAGATTGCACCTCTACATGTATGAATATATATATATATACAAAAAACTGTTTTTGAGGAAAATATATACAAATATACACACCCAATATCCCTTAAAAACTTTTTATGTCAGCCAACCTGTTGCGATGAGGTGAATCCCTGCGTGGATCCTGCGGTGAAACCAGCACAATTGTACCCTGCACTATATGCCGCATAAGCTGCCTGGTTACTAGCGCTGCTGGTCTGGTTGTGGTGGGAATGAGAAGTTGTGGCGCCAGAACCAAACGTAGACGCGGAAGTGGCGTATGGGTTCAAGTAGGAGTTATTGGAATTTTTGCAAGGTTGGTTCAGCCCCCTTGAGCTTGAACACTGGCTAACACCTAGACATGAAACAATCCCAACAAGAGTCAGACCAATGGCCAAAAGGACAGTTTGATGATTATCAGATAAAACTTTAAAGTAATCATGTTGAGATGTAGGAGTGTACGATGCTTCAAAATCTCGAGGCTAGAATCCTTAGTATTGTTTATCAATGTGTGCAAATTATTACTTAATTTTAGTTTTAACATTAATAGAATCAAATAAAGTGTTTCAATGTATTCATAAACAAGCTCAAACTGTATAAAAATAATGCACAAATAAGAGTAAAAACTCACAAACAAAAATATATTTTTATATCACCGCCAAGTGCCTGTTCAGTTTGCTACTTTCTGAAAAAGATGCAAAATAATATCAACATTTTAAAGAGTTTGTAAGTTTGTGTTAGTGCTTGTTAATTTTATTTGTGGATTATTTTCCACAATTATATTGTGTTTGTTTAAGGACCTATTCAAGTGTATATAACACAAAGGTGGAGTAGTTGGCACATGGAACAAATTATAGTGGATTAAATTTGCTTTTACACTTACATCCTTTACACATCTTTGAACAGTGATTCTCAACACTTTATATGTTTGGAGGCAGCTTAACATATTTAGTAAAATCTTTGGGAACTAGATTTAACTCGCTCAAAATAAGGATAAATGTGGTAATTAACTTTTGAGTTCTTAATGCCATAGAGTAAGTATGTAAATAAGTAAAGCGTAAATTACGAAGTATATGTGTACACTTGTAGGATTGGTAAGTACGGTAATAATAATAATCAGCTCATACTTTTGAATACAAATATTTCAGAATTATTTACGTCTATTTCTATTTACTAATTAATGTCCTTTAGTACTTGAACTTGGCTTGTCAATAAAAAACAACTTTTGTGAGTTGTCTTAGAACTCAAGATACAGGTACGCGGAACCCTAGTGTTATTTTTATGTATTATTATTAGCACTGTGTCTTACTACCCGTTCAGGTTATGCACACTTACGCTAATGTGAAATGTTAGGGTGATTGTGAGATGAAATGGAGGACCTACAGTTTAATGTGGAATCCGAACCACGGTGGAGGCCTGGCATTCCACACATTCACAAGCTGTGAGTAATACAAGTCTTGTCAGAGGTGAAGGAAGGGTTTGGCAATCAGATAAATCAATGCTAGGACAAAGGATTGAACCCCGGACCCCCAACACATAAGTCTGACACTTTAACCCTAGACCACCAAGTCACCAACCCCAGTGTTCCACTGAACCTTGGTTATAAATCATATTTATTTTTCAAACTCTACCAAGTATTAAAGCATAATCCTCTCGGTTATGTAAATGTCAATGTCTAAAGCAGGCACAATTGATCACAAGGACCTCATTGATAACTTAATGTACTGAGGGGGCCTAGTAAAACAAAAACACCTTAGTATTGAGAATTCCAACTTAGTGTATAATTATTAAAAACATAAATGTAGGATTAAAAAAAAATCCCCATTTTTTTTTCAGTTTTATCAAGGATTATTTTACTTGTGAAAGGTTTTGAATTTTATCAAATTAAATGTGATAAGGCATAACATTCCCGAAAGATGTATTTCTACTATGTTAATAAAATCCAGAATCAGAAAGCATTGCACATTGGTTTGTCAGGGCAAAGAATCCTGAATCGAACCAAATGTAGGTTCAACCTACATGATCGAAAGATGGTACATGTGACTGGGATTCAAACCTAGAGCTCCGCATCATTAGCAGCTCAGTCTAATATGAGAGTGACACTTTGGAAGCTTAGGCCATTCAACCATGAAGCAGGTGTCTAAATTTAAATGCATCAATAATATTGATAGCTACTGAGAAACATGTCATTTTTGATATTTGAATAGGTTCTATTTTTATTATTATTATTATCATCATTATCATCATTATTATCATTATTATCATTATTATTATTATTATCATTATTATCATTATTATCATTATTATCATTATTATTATTATTATTATTATTATTATTATTATTATTATTATTATTATTTAGCACCACGTCTTACTACCCGTTCGGGTTATACGCTTAAGTATTAATTACGCTAATGGATTAGGAATTAGGAAGGTTGGATTAGAGGAAGTGAACCCATATTTGCGTGGAGGAAGAGTGGAAAACCATTTGGGAAAAACCATCCCAGTTCACCCGACCGAGATTCGAACCTCGATCTTCCCGTCCTCAGCAGTCGAGCTCAACACGAGTAGCGTGTTAGCCAACTACGCCACCGAGGCGGGTTAAAGTTTCTAAATATTTCTAATTATGTGCTGTAAAAGAATTCAAAGCCTAGAAAGTTAGCTCTACTAAGCTATCCAAGGTCAAGAGTTCAAATTTTGTCCAGCCCTAATTTTTCTTTAGGTTACCAGTAGGGGTGTAGTAAGCTTTGTTCCGCTCCGAACCTGGTTTTGAGGATGGAGCGGTGTTCCGGCTGGCTATCAGCATAAAATATAATTTTATCTGGAAATTAGACTGGTTTGTCTTTAAATGTGGATGTATGGAACTTGTCTTTAAAATAAATGGTATTTGAAAGTTAATTAATTAATGATTTACAATGAATGGATGTCCATTTAAACCATAGTGAAAGACAGACGCGAGCAAGTGAGTGTTTGCACCCCATCCCCCACCCTATAACACAAATGAAGAAGAGCTCTGGAACTAGACCCCTTCCTACCAGAAACGATTTTAATCAACTTTATGATAGTAATAGGTCTTGGTGTGTTCTGTTTCCCTATCAGAGTATAACTTGCCTCCAGAACTATATCCTTGAGGCAGGACTCCATAAGCCGCGGCCGAGTTATAGAAGCTGGATCCTTGCATGTAGCTCTGACTGCCATATGCCTGCTGCATGCTGTAAGAGACAACCATAACTTACATATTGCCCCTGTGATGTACCAGTTACCAGTTGAAATGTAATGCACTCAAATTCAAAAATGTCATCTTGGGTCCCTTATAGCTTTGTTTGTCGATTTGACAAAACAGAGGTAATCATTTTAAGTTCTGTCTCAAGGTTGTAATAGTTTTCAAACTAAAGTGTTTATATTTCTAGCATCACAATCCCATTTCATTTAATGATACCTATATAATAGCAGACACAGCCATTACATGCCAATGGCAGCAGTGTAAAGTCTGAACTGTGTTGTTCTATTCATTGTAAAAGCCATATTGTGTGTGGTCCCTTTTTTGTGTTTCTATCCTCCTTTCCTGTACCTTCTTTCATAAAAATCTAAACAGGGTATGTACCAAAATATGTAAACCATTTTTCATGACTTAATGACCTACCTTTACATAATTATTCATGACCAAAAAGTGCTAAAAAGAAAGCTAAGCAATCCCCTCAGAATCCAATTTTATTATTATTATTATTATTATTATTATTATTATTATTATTATTATTATTATTATTAGCAGCACCACGTCTTACTACCCGTTCGGGTTATACGCACTTACGCTAATGTGTAATGGTAGGGTGATTGTGAGATGAAATGGAGGACCTACAGTTTAACGTGGAATCCGAACCACGGTGGAGGCCTGGCATTCCCCACATTCACAAGATGTCTTGTCAGAGGGGAAGGAAGGGTTTGGTAATCAGATAAATCTTTGCCGAGACCGAGAATTGAACCCTGGCCGCTAGCATAGAAGTCTGACACCTTACCCCTAGAGCGCCAGGTCACCTCCAATTTTATTGAAAATTTTCTCAGTACTGATTTCTAATGGTTTCTCATTTTTGAATTATGCCACTACTAAGAAGTAGTTGTATGTTTAACCTGATTTTGATCAATATATAAAAATGAATTTTAAAAAACTATTTCTATATGCACAATAAACTTGGCTCAAAAAATTCATAACTTGAAAAATAATTTCATGGCTTTTTTTTTTTACATTCATGACCAAAATCGTGTGTATTTCCTGACCTGCTGTAGTACTGAGAAGCATATGGGTGTTGAGAGTAGTCCTTGGTGTCCGTGTAGGAGCCCAATGAGTCTGAGTAGAGGGCCTCGGACTGGCTCAGAGATGCTTCTACCCCTGGACTGCGAACTTCTGCTTTCACTGGAACACAATATAGAGCTACATTCTATGGTACTAAAATTTTAAGTTGTAAATGGGCTGATTGAAAATATCATTATGTAATTCATGTTTAGCATGTAACCTGAATGGGTAGTAAGACGCGGTGCTAAGCAATAATTTATGTTTTAGAATTAAAAGTCATAATCATATCATCATCATGAACATATTCCTGCCACTGGCTGGGTCTGTAAGGAACATGAGCCTCTCCAACATCTTTCTCCCCCTCCACACTGCTCTGCCCTACCTGCAGCCACCCGTTTCTTGGTCTTCCTTTTGGCCTCCTGCCCCCACCTTAGTATCCAACATTTTCTTTGTTATCTTCTCCTCCATTATCCTCACATAGTAATACCAACTTAGCTGTGCCTTCTCTATTCTGTCCCACATTGGGTCCTCCTTAACTATTCCTCTCACCCTCTTATTTCTCATCCTATCCATTCTTGTCACTCCTATAAAACTTATCAGACATTTTTCACAGGCTCCAATTCTGCTTCATTACCCATGTTTATGCTGCATATGTCAATATTGGTACATAATATGTACTATAGATCACTCCTTTACACTTCCTCGGCACATCCCTGGTCCAAATTATAAGTATCTCACTTCCGTTTGCCTTCCTCTCTTAATGATATCTCTTCTCTTCCTGCCACTTTCCTCTATCATACTTCCCAGGTATTCCATTATCTTCCACTGCTCCCCTCCTGTCACGCCAGTCGTGCACTTGTCTCTCTTCCTTGTTGTAATAACCATCTTGGTCTTCCTTACATTAAACCTCATTTCATACTGTTCCACCACTTCATCTCACACATCCAACTGCTTTCTCATGCTGCTCTCCCCAATCCTTTCTATTACTTCCTTCATTATTTCTTCCATCACCAATTCAGACCATTTATCAACTCAAACCACTCTGGTATCTCCCCTCCCCCTTTCACACAGCTCACACTCACTTTGTACATATTCCTCACTCTCCTTACCACTTGTCCCCCCCTCCTGTCTTCTTCAGTGCTTCCCATACTCTACATGTAAATTAATTATATAAATAACAATTTGCAACTTTTTTTCCTAATCAATTCCAAGCCATTTATAATCAATTTAAACAGTTGCACAAGATAAAACAATTCTTAAATGTGTTATTTCAAGACACTCTCTGAACGAAAACAATTAACCTATTATTTGATCAATTCACACCAGGGCCGTAACCAAAATAATGTGTATGGATAGACTGGCACCTACAGTAGTTTGTGATAAGAGAATTAATTAATTCTGATGTATAAGTAAAAATGTAAGAAAATTATTTTTCTGCCACCCCCTTCTTCCAATCTTATATCCCATGGTCAGATAACTATTCATCGAGCTCGACTACATTAAATACATTATTTAACATATTGGTAAGGTATTTCAAAGTTGAATGAATCATATATATATATATATGAAAAAATATATGTCTATAGCCTACTTATTTTGTTCAAGAAATACATAATTATTGTTTATGATGCAAATTAATTTACATGAAAATATATTACTTGCACCAAGTACCTTTTATCACTGATTTTGTAGAAACAATCTCTTTCAACCTAGTGGGAATCAATGATTTGTTGATGTACTTAGATAATTTGTTGCTGCCTACAAACAAAGGGTAGCAGTAGGGTCAAGTGTCGACTGGAGTTCAGTGACCAAGAAAGGATAACTCATAGCCATATTAAATCCACCCCTCCACCCCCAGACTAATGGAACCACATCTGGAACCCCAGACCTTAGACTTTTCATGCCAAAGATAAGCTATCGAGTCATTCTGGTTAATTTTGTATATAGATCCCTCCTTCACTAGTTGTTAGTTATTTAGTATATACATATATATATATATATATATATATGTGTGTGTGTGTAGAAATGGAATTACAGATCACTCAAAGCTATCTACAATCACAGCTGTGATACCAGGGCCTGGATTTTGATGGCATGTGAGTGTTTTGTTATACACCACAGACAATTGTGTACATGAATTCTGTTAATGATCCCCTGATTTAGGAAACTTTTTTATAAGTAATTGTATATCATATAGTATGCCATAGCCACGAGGCAATATTTAAATATTTGTATTAACTGTTGTGCAAGTTGTATAGAGCTGTATACACTTATATAACTCGATTGGACACACATGCTATAATTGCTGGACTAGCAAGTATGAAGTAACATACTCAAGAGGTTGAAGTAGAGTAATGACAATTTGTAACAATGTTTTAACTAGAGAGTCGAAAGGGTCCCATATTGTGGTATAAAAGACCTTTACTTTTGGCAACAACGGGGGTTATAATTCCTTCTATTTTGCGGGCTGTAACTCTGCCCAACATCTTATCGATACAGATGACATCTTCGGGACACCAATAGTACTCGTACGTAGAGGGCATTGTCGAAGCCCAGTGTCCTGGAATCGAGTTCTGTAGAGGCATCGCGTAGGAACAGTTAACTTGGTCGATCTAAACATTCATAAGTTAAGCCAGTTCTTCCAGGAGTATGAGTGTCAATTCTTCTTATTCTTTATCTTATGACCAACATCCCATTTATGTATAATCTTTTAGTATCTACTATTAAACCATAATTCACAAACCTGCATATTATTTCAAACCCACACAATTACCTTGCCTGCAAACTTCAACCTTACCTCTTCCGCAAGATATCCTGGCAGAACTAGCCCGGGAAAATAGAAGGGGTTTAGGGGTTGTTTCACAACAAGTATATAATTAGGTACGGTAATGATTATAATATACCTAAGTATTTATAATGATATGTATGTTATATAATATATATGTATTGCTAATATAAATATGTATATGAATTATATTATAATAATTATCTATATTATAATAAATAGATTACTTGGCATTAGTGCTTTTGTAATTTTGAAATTTTATGTCATATTTTCTCTGTGTCATATTTGAGTCACTTTTAGGCATTTATGTTGAATAATATTTCTAAATATTATATCTTTTTTGTAGATGCATAAATACTCATAACATACATATTTCAAAACTTATTTTTTGTGATGAGAGTATGTATACTGTAAAAAAGGAACTTTGTGTTGTCAACAGGACACTACCAAAATTGTTCCTAGTGATTGCATCAACATATCTATCAGTTGATGAGTTATTAAAACAAAGAGATCCATGTGACAATTCTGAATGCATTTTTTGCAAGTGAAATATGGGTAATAGCAATTTGCAATAACCAGGAGTTCCCGGGTAATATTAGCTTGCATATATTAGAGTAGGTTACAAACCACAAATATGCATTAACTAAACATAAACACAATAATAAAAATGTGTAGAACAACAACAAAAGTAGAAATTTTAAAATCATGAAATAATATAAAATCAACCTTGGTGGCCTACAGCTAAAGTTCTTGCCTCAGGACCTGATGTTTGCGGGTTCAAACCCAGCTGGGGTCAGCGGATTTTTCTTGAGCAGTAAAATTCCACTCTGTAGCACAACTTCCTTCGGAGTGGAAGTATAGCTGTTCCATGTTGATTGTAGTATTTAAAAAAATACTGCAAGTTATGTGAAAATACCTTTGCCGGCAAAATTGGCAGGTTCTTTTGCTCTCGCTCATAGAGAATTCTTGTGTGCTAATATAATAATTCAGTTCAGAAAGTGCACATTTAATACCTCAAATAAATAAATAAATAAAGTAAATGATATATAAACTTTAAGAGCAAAAAAAAAAATGTGTTGAAAGAATCTCCTCCCACCTTCATTTCCCCCCCCCCCCCCCCCCCCCCC
>CABFVX010004194.1:35223-70192 GCA_902151425.1 Timema shepardi | reverse complement strand
GAACATTCGTCTGGCTGTATCTAGAAGCGAGAGAGTAGCGCGCTATCAGCCCCAGAATAAACAAGACAACAAGGGGGAGTAACATTGTAAAAGCTTTAGGACATGGGCCGGGTATTAAAATAAGACTCGCTTCACGCACCGCGCACACGCAGGCCTCGTGTTCCACACACACACTTGACATTGGAAGCTACTTCAAGGTCTCCGCAAGATCTCGCGGGGTCGTTCCATTCACAGCTTTGGAGAATATTCTTCTCATTCGCTTCGGAAGAAAATATGAATATGGGGCGTGTTTGTTCAGTAGGTAGCACCTCTCTTCTGAGTAAAGTGCCCGGTTCAGAATTTTCAACATAGCTGAAAAATGTATCAATGATGAAATTGGGTCTGCTCTCTTCGCAGTGATGAATTAACGGTGCGGAGACTGGGGGCTGTATTTGTAAAACAAAAACAAAATTAGATTAGTTTATAATTCCTGTGTTAATATAATCAGTTAGTTCAGAAAGTGCATGTTAAATACCCAAAATAAAATAGTTTTGACTCCCACATGCATCGGTTGGCACGCGGGCCAAATGCCATCTAGTCTGGCTTGTCGGTGATCTGAAGGATAGGGTTTTAGTTCCAAATGAATGTACCAAGGGTATTATTTTATAAATCTCTTTACACTCCAGTTACGCAAGTGTGGGTCCATTTAATATAAATGTTACCTTCCTCATCCCAACCCCATTAGCGTATGGTATTTAAAATGCATATTACCCGCTTCAGTGGCCGCATGGTCAAAGTCACTACTCTGGTAACAGACTAGACTGTCGAAGATGGGAATATCGGGGTTTGATCCCGGTCGGGTGTACTGAGGAGGGTTTTCCATAAATGGTTTATCACCCTCCCTCCATGCAAATGTGGGTACACTTCCTTTAAATTCAACCTTATTAATTCCTATCACATTAGTGTAATTGGTACATAGGCGTATAACCCGAACGGATAGTAAGATGGGATTTTAAAAAATAATCGTACTAGCCCGGACGTGTACTATGTCCTAATACGTGGAGGGAACAATAAAGACAGGATATTCACAGTGCACTTTCTAAACAAATTACAAATTAGCATACGACTTGTAAGCTAACTTAACCTAGGACAGTAATACACAAAACACCTTACCCTGAAGCCAGAAGGAAACTATAACATCTAGATTGCTATTATTATGGCCACTAAGGGTATTTAACATGTACTTTTTGAACTGATTAGTGTTCAAACCCTTGACTAACAAACTATCTTCACACTAGAACAGACATAACACCTAGTCTTCCAGCCACTAATTCATCGGTGGAAAAGGGATAGCTCCAGATTTCACCAAGCATAAGTTTATTTTAATCAAATAGCCAAAGCTATTATGTATGCATTCTAGTGAGGATTACTCCATCTAGATATAATAATCTGAAAATATGATAAGTTTTTTTGTCGTGCCGGGAAATTGAATTCCTCAACCCCATTCAAAATGCATACAAAAATGATTATTAGTCCTAACTTTATTACCAATCGTACACAAACACACGAATGATTTCTTCTCACCATCTTCGGTGGCCGCATAGTCTAAGTCACTACTCTCGCAATAGACTAGACTGCCGGTGACGGGGAAATCATGGTTCGACCCCGGTCGGGTGTACTGAGGGTGGTTTTTCCCTAAATGGTTTCCCACTCCCTCTCTCTCTCCACGCATATGCGTGTATACTTCCACTAAATCCAGCCTTCCTCATCCCTAACCCATTAGCATAATTACTCACTAATTAGTACATAAGAGTATAACCCTAAGGAGTAGTAAGACTCGGTGGTTAAAAAGTGATTTCTTCTACTTTATTGGAACCTCCTTCCCGTGGTATTATCCACGTGGCGATCTATGAATACTGCTAAATTGCTAAATTGCTTTGCTCTTATTTTCCAGCATGGCCATTCAGATAGAGAACGGATGGCCAATGGGTCAGTTTGCCGTAGTCCCCTCGCTTCTTCACAACTCATATTTTACAGCAGAAAAGTCTTACCACAGTCACACCTGCACAAAATACTATGTTTTATTTGTTTTTACTTATTTTACGAATCAGGCTCAATTAATGACGGTGATCATCGTAACTATAAGAATAATGTGGCTTAAGAAATGAAGGAAAATATTAGCTTATCTTTATTATAGTTTAAATAGGCCTATTATCTTAATACACATTAATACATACATATATTAACACATACATCAATGTAATTATATTTTTAGCTGCTTCGGTGGCCACATGGTCTATGCCGTCACCCTCGCCATAGGCAAGGCTGCTGAAGAGAGGGAGATCGAGGTTCAAATCCCATTTGGATGTACATAAGTATTTTCCCCCCCAAAATGGCTTTATACTCTAAGGGCATCCGAAGTTATATTACTTCAGGCCCCATGAATCCAATGGGAAGCCCTGACTCCCCAAGCACTGTTCCACCGTATAAAAGAAATCATTAGCAACAAATTATCACCTAATAGTCCTAATATTAATCAAACATTTAGCATTTCTGTATTAAAATTCATACAAATCGAATAATTCTGTTGTTGAGGTTACTGTATGTTTTTTTTAGCACCACGTCAATTTGGGCTACAGGCTAAGTTATTGTTGATTTAACAAAAATATATTTGGTCTTTTGTAGTGCTGAAACGCATTGCAGAAGTTCAGCTGTATTGCACTATTTAAATATTTGTCTGTCCACCCAGATAAAAAACATCTATGCTAACGTACTTGGTTAGTATGCGAACCCGTAGATCCTAGCGTTCTCCTAGTTAGTTTTTTGTACTAAATTTTTAACTATACTTTGTGCTCATTAAACTTAATTGAAGAGGTTAAAATGGAAATGTATTTGAAAGTTAAAATTATTATTATTATTAGCACCGTGACTTACTACCCGTTCAGGTTGTACGCTCTTACGCTAATATGTAATGGTAGGGTGAATCTTAGAGGAAATGGAGGACCTATAGCTTAACGTTGAATCCGAACCACGGTAGAGGCCTGGCATTTCACACATTCACAAGTTGTGATTAATACGCGACTTGTCAGAGGTGAAGGAAGGGTTTGGTAATCAAATAAATCTATGCCGGGACCGAGGATTGAACCCCGGACACCAGCACAGAAGTCCAACAACTTACCTCTAGACCAACAGGTCACTCTTAAAAGTTAAAAAAGTTATTATAAGTGTGTTCATATAATTAATTATACGCCAACTCATGTAGTATTCAGTTGTCACTTTATACATAGTATCAATAATTAGAGTTGTCACGATATCTGTTTTTCTCGATTCCAATTATCGATTCCGATTCTTAAGTTCAACCTCGATTCTCGAACATGTCCTATTTTATTATTTTTCCAACCTCATATATAAACATATTTATTCAACCTCATAGCATAGCAATAAAAAAAACATAAGATATTTCACTTTATAGGGTCATTAATTGAACCAAAATATATAGCAATTAACTAGTATAGAAATATTCGATTACTACCCATAATTAATATTTTGTTGTTGTCAGTACGTTCATTTAGAGCTAGGAATCGAAAGTATCGAAAATAGTAATCTTAAGATCGATTATCAATTCTCTCGATACCATTTGAACCAGTAAGAATCGCTGGTATCGAAGGATTGAGTTTGACATTTCTAATATAGATACCTATAAAATAATACTATTGCTATAGTAAAATACTTGCTATTTTAACCGTTAAAATGTATGTTTGTATTTTCTGAATATCTCTCCATACTAGCATCCTACTTTAGTTAACAATGCGTTAGCAATGCAGGAGAGAAAGATGTGAACTAAGAGTACACGAAATAAGGCTTAGTTCACTACTTAAAAATAGTCACAACCTAACTTTACATTAATTTAGGTAATTGTTTAAAACTCTTACCTGCTTCGGTGGCTGCATGATCTAAAACGTCACTCTCGCAATAGACTAGACTGCCCATGACAGGGAGATCGGGGTTTGATCCCGATCAGGTGTAGGGGAAGGTGTTGTACCTTAGCCTAAATTTAACAGTTTTTTTCCTTACTCTAATATTTTAAGAGGTTTAATTTTTTAGTCATAAATTCTTTAAGCCTTTTGCCTTGCTATATACATTTTTGCTTTAAGTAATTTGATGTGAATTTGGAATAGTGTTTCTTCCCTTAAAGCCAGAGTAGTCCAAGGTACAACCCTAAGTTGAACATTTTATATAGGGCTTACTTAAAAAATAATTCTTAATAGAATAAAAAACTTAAATTTATGCTCTTCGGGTAAAGTTTTATTTTGCCAAATTGCATGAATTTTCTAAGAAAGATTTTAAGCACAACCAAATTTCTAGATATTTTGTTTTGTCTTTGTTTATGGTTTTGGTCCAAAGTACAACATAGATCATTAGCGTTATTAGTACATATGCATATAGCCCGAACGGGTAGTAAGACGCAATGCTAAATAAAATAAAAATTTAAACGTAGAAGAAAATTCACCATCTCATCGACCATAGTGCTGCTAAGCCACGTCAACAATGCACGCGGAAATAATGTGAACTGAGCGTTTAAAAATAAGTTGATTAAACGTTGAAGGAAGAACGTCGAACACAGGACCACAGAGCTAGGAGTCCATTGGCAATAGGAGTGGTAAAGAGTCAAAAGAAATACATGACTAAAACAAACTGTTTGTTGTGAAAGTTTTGATCGCCGACAGTGACCAACAAATCAATTAATATGGTCTCGCAGATCATACGGTTTGGCGAATGATGAGAGACGATCTGTTAGCTTAGGCTAGCTGTCAATTAGCATCACTCCTACGGCGAATTAACTATATATACGTTATCAATCCATGCGGATATAATACGAACCAAGTTTGAAGGGGAAGTAGGTAGACGTAAATTCACCAGCTCACCGACAGTAATGCGTGAAAAAGTGACAATGTAATGAAAATTTAACTTAGCTGACATATGTGTATGTGATAGCCTCTGAACTCACCCGAACTGAATGTATTTGTTATCTTTCCCGAGTAGCAAAGGTTGCATGTATACTGAACCAACAGAGGGTCATGTTATGTAAACAAGCTATTTTCATTGTTTGCAAACTCGAGACTTCTTCTGTAAAGTGATCTCGATTGTTCAAGAACAATCTTGGGGTCAACCACCTTGCTTTCAATGGCTACACACTTATAGAGCGCGCTACTCAGATTAACTTTAATTTCACCGTCAGTTTTAAAAAAACTAGACAGATTTTACAACCCCCAAAAGCACAGCAGTATGAAATCACATTTATGATGTTCAACTTTATGAGCTCAATTTTTTAAAGCGATATTATGATACAAAGCTAGAGCATGATCATAAGAAATTCGATTTTCGATAGTTGCTTTAAAATGAGCTGTTTGTTTTGTTTTTAAACCCATTTCCTCCTACGTAAGACCATTCCAAACAACTCCATTGTTTGTTAAAGCTAAGGATTAGAGACTCAAATCTCAAAGAATATTTTTTTTCAATTTTTCTAGTGAACTTTGTTTTTAGAGCTCTATAATGTTTATTGGTGGTTCAGAACCAATTATAATTACTATGGGAGGAACCTAACAACCAGGCCCCAGACCAGTAATTTAACACTTAACTGAATGTATGAATGCTATAATGATTGAATTATAAGAAATAATGTTAACATTTGATTACTATTAGTATTTTCTATTATTCTATTATATTTATATTTCCTCTTTTGCTCATAATTTATTTTAAGATTCGAATTTGGATTCAAGATTCGAGATTTGAAGCTAAACTCAAGTTTCGGATTCTAAATTCAAATTCGTAAAATATTGTATTCGACCCAATTTTAGTTAAATCACTTTCAAACACTTTTACGAAGCCCTAATTTAATTATAAAGAGCAAACTATGTCACTGAATAACAAAACGGCACCTTAACGCGAAAACGGCTCGTTAAAGGCGTTGTTTTATATATATTAAATGATCTTAATGGTTAAGTCGATGGTGCTTGTATCGCTCAGTAGAAAATTAGGTTCACATTTTAGTTTTGAGATCCTTCTAGAGGCAAGTCACACGTGTATGTTGAAGAACTACCCTTCACTCTTCTTTAACGTGACCAGACCTAACCTAATCTAACCTAACAACACCAGCGTCAGTGTCACACAAAAGTGTTCAAACCGATAACATGCGTTCCGACTCTACAGTAACACGTCTGTATACTGAGGTGAGGGTCCCGGGATCCATTTCCGACGTGACTGATAAATATTTCATTCATAAAATAGGGTTATAACTAACCCTTTTCAAAGTGATTAATTGATGTCCTCGACACAGAGTTTTGTGTATATCTCCTTGAATTAAGTTGGTTTGTAATTCGTTTGCAGATATAATCAATAGGTTCAGAAAGTTTAATTTAATTACTCCTACCCCTAATAATTTAAAAAGAAGTATGATCTGTATGTTGAGGGTCAATTCTCAACCGCATAGTAAAAATTACTAGAGTTTATTTTAATGCAATTTTATATTTTCCCTCTAGGCCCTCAAAATATAACTCCTCCTCCTCTGCCTGTATAATAGTTATTGAATGATAAGGATACCCTGAACTGGTATTTAGATGCGTGCTACTATAACAGATGTATAACAACCCAGATTCTCTGTTCATCACTGCCGTTACCACACGCGGACAAATGTATCTCCATGAACATTTATTTTCGTAAAACGAGGTTCCAACTTGGCGGGTTTATTTAAGTGGATTGAAATGGCGCCAAATATGCGTTAAGGTGGGATGGAAGGCTACGCGGGATGGAGCCAGTATTTTTTGCAGTTTCTAAAACAATAATTTGTTTTTGACACTGTAATATATATATATATATATTCAATCAGTAGTTGCGTTTGTTTGATTTCTATGTACAGTCAGTTATACAGTTCTCGAATTTGTATTATTATTATTATTAGCACCGCATCTTACTACCCGTTCGGGTTATACGCACTTACGCTAATGTGTAATGGTAGGGTGATTATGAGATGAAATGAAGGACCTACAGTTTAACGTGGAATCCGAACCACGGTGGAGACCTGGAATTCCTCACATTCACAAGATGTCTTGTCAGAGGTGAAGGAAGGGTTTGGTGATCAGATAAATATTTGTTGGGATCGGGGATTGAACCCCGGCCGCCAGCATAGAAGTCTGACACCTTACCCCTAGACCGCCAGGTCACCGAATTTATATTAATTTATTGAATTTATCATGGGCATGCTGAAATAAGATAACTTGTTCTCTTCATTTAAGAAGTTTATCATCGAGTGTTAACATTCTCAAGACAAATATTCAAGAATAATAATTGTTGAAATTATTATGTATATAAAACTATACTAAGCTTTTCTACTGAAGCACTATTTTATGTTTTGCCAATTTTTTGTTGATATAGGCACTGAAAAAATACTGGCCTATCAGAGCGTTGAAACGCGTAACAGACGTCCAGAAATTTCGCGTTATTTAAGACGTGGTTTCTTCTGTCCAAATTTTGTTCATGCCAAAATAGAGGTGGAGGTTCCGATCTTTTATTCTAGGTTTTATACTTACATTTTATCATTAGGAACTCAAACGTTCCTTGTCGCACTGCCACCTATCCGTATCCTGAGCTAGTTCTATCCAGTCCACCTTATTACTCTCTACCTCTTTCAGGTCCATTCTAATGATATCCTCCCACCTGCGTCTTCCTAATGGACTCTTACCATTGGGTTTACCAGTCAGTGTACTGAACAAGGTTCTATATTCTTCTATCCACGCTGCATGCCCTGCCTAACATAATCTAAGGGACTTTATTATCCTAGCAACGTCTTGTTATGAGTGCAGGGTATGTAACTCATCATTATGTAGCCTCCCCCCTTTTTGGACCCAATATCTTCCTAAACACCTTGTTTTGCAACATCCTATTATTTTTTTTCCGTCTTGTAAAGTAGAGGACAACGTTTCACATCTATGGAGAATAACCGGTAAAATTATTGTTTTGTATATTCTGAGTTTTACTTTCCCTGAAACTAGGCAAATTTTCGACAACTTACTGACCAAGTAGAGCACTTTCCAACTTACTATTTTTCTAATTTCCAATCTAATCTTGTTATTGCTAGTTAAAATTGTTCCTAAATATTTAAGCTCATTAACACTGTCAAATTATATTTTATTCGAAATAATCTCCAATAATCGACCCCATTTTGTGGTCTCTGTGTGATCATATACTTGGTCTTTTCAGCCTTCACTTCTGAACCTATTTCCTTACTAACCTCTAGTAAATTTCAGTATTTCTTAGATCAGCTTCCCTAATATTACCTAACAAAGCTAAATCATCTAGATATCCTAATAGCGGCAATGTCCCATTTAATTTTAATATTTTCCTGCTCTCTTACATTACCCTAATAAGGACAGAGGCTAAGGTTGGATTAAAAAGTAATGGGGGAAGTGTATCTCCTTGTTTAAATCCATTGTGTATTTCTAAAGTATTTGATAAGATACATCCAACCTGTTACCTGCCACGCGTATTAGTTAAACATACCTCAATTAGATAACTTATTTTTTATAGGATAGCCCAAGTTTTGTAGTGTTTTTTAAAACCAAATTCATGAAATTGTGAAATTAGCTCCTTTTCAAGGACGCTTCACATCAAATATCCGAGTTCTGCCAACAAAATAAATAGTTAGAAACATAAATATAACCTTATTCAAACACATTAAGTCATTTTTAACAGGGTAGCAACAGAATATTCAGATATATGTCTCTTCAAGTAGATGATACCCTTAAGTATGTACAGTATTGAGTGATGTTAGGAGACAATTTGCTTTCTCTCTCTCGATTAACAAATTTTTATTATAAAATAAACGCTGTCGGAGATTTTTTATAATAGTTTCGCATATTACTATACGCTGTTTTTGAGGTTTTAATATTTTTTGGGTAAAATCTGCATCAACCACACTGTATTAATTAAAGTTGTTTTTAGAATAATACAAATTTAAAGGAAGGTCCTCCAACAATGTTTATTTTGGAACCAAATTTTGTTAATCAAGAAAGTACCAATGGTCTAATCCACACACGCGTAAAAAACTAACAACCATTAAAGTTTAGCTTGTACGCTCTTAGCACATTGCAAATACACTGGATTCCTGTTTAATGTGATGAATTAACTGTCGGAGGACTGAAAGTTGTGTCGCCTCTGAAGTTGGGGTAGTTTGCTTGTCGTAATCAAGCGTTACACGTCTGACTAACCATTCGGGATATCCACATAGCTACAATTATGAGGTAGTGAGGAAGAAGATAAAATTAGGAGAAAGTGTGCCCGCATCTACGCCAAGGGAGGGTGGAAAATTGCTTTGGAACAGGGACTCTGGAACTAGAGGTGCTAGGGTGGTGTAATTGTATGGATTTATTGCGCCTCACTTTGGGCGTTAATTGTAACTACTATGTGATCAATCACCCCGCATTGGGCGTCGATTGAAACACTGCGGATTAATTCCCTGATATAATGCTGTGATAATGTATAGGTTGTATAAAGCTCTGTGATCGAGCGCCTATCATCACTGTACGGAAAAGATACCGTTTAATCTGCTGTTTATATCTCCGTGTTCGAGCACTAATTAAATCAGTATATTAATAAAATTGAAGAAGGAGAACTGTTGATGGCGGTTATTTCACACACGGTTTATTTAAATTACTCCTGTTAATTACTTGTACATATTTCAATTAATGTTTTATATCACTGTACACTTGTGATATTGATGTGGATTATATTATACTGTGTTAGACTGACTTGTGCGTGATCTTGATCTCGGTGTAGATGTTTGGATCCCGGAGATGCCTTAAACATACGCACAATAGTTTATATATTACATACCCCTTGCATTTTTCTCCCCTGGTCAACAATATAAAAACTAAACGATAGAAAGAGTCCTGGCGACAGGTTTTGTGAAGGTTAGCTTCTTATTGGTATAGAGAAATGGCATCTTCTGCCAAATACTATAAAGTTGTTCCTTTTAACAAGAATTGACGCAGTTATTCTTTTAACACGAAAGATGGTATAAAAATATTTTTTAGTGGTGAAATCCTTTTCACATTGTTTCTGAGAAGCGCGTGTTTCTTCATGGATGAATATTAAAAGGATACTCTACATATTGTAATACTATCGGTTTATCGCGCCTCTCTTTCGGGCGTCGATCGTAATAATATGTGATCAATCACCCCACTTCGAGCGTCGATTGATTCACTGTGGATTAATTCCCTGTTTAATGCTGTGATGATTTTAGGTTGTCTTAAGCTCCGTGATCGAGCGCCTATCACCACTGTACGGAAAAGATACCATTTAATCAGCTGTCTATAGCTCCGTGTTCGAGCACTAATTAAATCGGTATATTAATTTAATTAAAGAAAGAGAAATGTTTATGGCTGTTATTTCACACACGGTTTATTTATATTACACCAGTAAATTACTTGCACATATTTAAATTAAATATTTCTTATCACTGCAAACTTGTGATATTGAAGTGACTTATATTATAATGTGTTAGACTGTGACTGACTTGTGCGTGAGCGTGATCTCGGTGTAGATATTTGGTCCCGGAGATCATCCTCATGCCTTAAATATACGCACAATGGTTTATATATGACATANAAATACTATGAAGTTGTTCTTTTTAACAAGAATTGACGCATTAGATATTTTAACAAGAAATATGGTACAAAAAATAAATTTTAGGGGTGAAGTCCTTTTCACTTCATTTCTGAGAAGCGCATGTTTCTTCATGAATGAATCTTAAAAGGATACTCTACCTATATTACTTTAAAGAAAAATTACCTTGATCCATGACTTTTTACATAATTTAGATTAATCCAAATCAATACATTACAATTTATTACTTTAAAGAAATATTACCTTCATCCATGACTTTTTACATAATTTAGATTAATCCAAATCAATATCATTACAGTGGCTTTGGCTCATCCTGTTTATATTTTGGGGCTCTGGGAATATTTAAAGCCCCACCCTCCCAAATGTCCCGTGTACCACATCCAAAACGCATTTATATAAATATTTTGATTTGCTGTCACACAGACAAACGTAACCCATGCCTAATTGGGCACTTGATGGTTGATAAGCAGTTTCATAAGACCCCAAACATTAAACTACCATAAGCGCTTGCATTGATCAAATTGGTGATTTTATGTGACGGAAACCTACATATAAATCATTGTACACAACAATGCAAAAAAAGTTTGTAATTTCTTGATTCGCCTTTCCTACGTGTTATAACAGTATATATATTATCACAAAGAGAGGATTAGATAAAATTATAATAATAAAAATTAAGCTGTCTTCAAATATTTTCTAGAGTCATCCAAGTTTTAAAACTTTCCCGGTAGAGAATCTCCGGAATTCTCTTTCTGAAAACATCCTCCCCTCCTCTCCCTGCCCCTCCCTTCCCATATAACCCTACCATACTTCCAAAGAACTCCCGGAGTCCCTGTTTAAAAAAAATAACTATCTCAATCGACCCGGCTGGGTTTCAAACTGAAACATCCAAGCTAGCGGCGAACCAGGCCAAATGGTATATCAGAAGTTCTATCGCAATCGGCTAGAGCAAATAAGTTAACAAAGTGTTTCACGTAGTCAAATACGTCACATATTTAAGTCCGTGAATGCTAGGAATGTGTGTAAAAATGGATTAGTAAAAAAAAAAACAAAAAAAAACAATAGATTATAAGTTTAAGCTGTGTCAAACGTATTGGTTGAGTGCCAATCTTAAGAAGGTGTCTATTGTGATTACCATAAGATTCTGTGTGTACAGTAGCCCCATGGCTTATTTAGTGCTGAATGACAGCTTACAGCTGACTTCTGACAGTTAATATTCAGGTATATACATAAATTTTGACTGTCAGAAGTGACAGCTTCTAAGCACATGTTTTTGCAGATCATTTGGCTCGGCGTAGGGATACATAATTTGGTCTGATAACTTTTAAAAGCCGTCAGCTGTAAGCTGTCAGTCAGCACCAAAGAAGCCATGGGGCTACAATAGTGGTCCTACGATGGTGGCTATCCTATGATTTCCATACGATTGGTGTAGCAACAACAAGTAGGACAGTTAAGGATTTGTTTATAGCACCGCATTTTACTACCCGTTTGGGTTATAATCCTATGTACTAAACTAATGTGATAGGGATTAGGAAGGTTTAATTTAGGGGAAGCGAACCCGTATTTTCATGGAAGGAGAGTGGAAAACTATATAGGAAAAGCCACCCTCAGTGCACCCTACCGGGATCGAACCCCGATATCCTTGTATTCGGCAGCCTAGTTTAACACGTGAGTAGTGCGTTAGACCATTCCGCCACCGAGGTTGGTCGTTAAAGAATTAATTAAAACTCTCCCGCGTTAGTGGGAAATATAGACTAAACAAGTTAATCAAGTCGAGTATGTCTGAGACGAGGATCTTAGGGGTTGACACTCATCTGGATTTTACTAAGGATGTTTATTATTATTATTACCATCACTATTAGCTCCGCATCTTACTACCCGTTCGAGTTGTTCATACTTAACGCTTATGTGTAATGAATGGTAGGGTGATTGTGAGATGAAATGGAGGACCTACAGTTTTAACGTGGGATCAGAACCACGGTGGAGGCCTGGCATTCCACACATTCACAAGTTGTGATTAATACACGTCTTGTCAGAGATGAAGGGATGTTTTTTACTAAATGTTTCTTTACTCTCCCTCCAAAAGCTAAGTTGGGGACATTTTCTCTAAGTTCTACTTTCCTCATCCATACTCTACTAGTATAAAATATGCTTTCAGCTTTGACCGGTTCTAACATGGGGTGCACAAACCAAACAAAAACGCGCTAGTACAACATCAATTTGACTATTATAACATACATGTATCAACTACCATTTGATTAGACATTAATCGACACTCATTTGAGTCCCTGAGGTAGTCGATGATGGCTTCTTTAGAGTCAATGTAACAAGCGATTAACCGTGAAATCAGATACAAATATACGGTCGAACAAAAAAAACGCATTGATGTTCAGTTTTATACATTATTCACTTGACAACATTGATTTTGGGATAAATTTAATAGTTCTTTGTCTTAAAATAACTAATTTACTATTTTATTGTGTATTTTAAAATATGTTTAAATAGTTTCGTTGGTCTCAATACTACTGTTTTTAAAGCAGATAACAAAAAACCGCACCACAATGCGACGTCTAGGTCGAGCTGTGTTACCTAATTGAGTTTAGTGTTATCCGTGGTGTGAGACGGATACTTAAGACAATGAATGGCTAGAGCACAATAAAATACCTTTGACGTCATTTTATCATATGTGTAAGCTTAAAATCTTGTTATTATCTCAAGCTTACTTTGTCAATGTCCCAGTATTAGGACACGTAACAGTCTAGACTGAAGACGCATGCACGAATAGTTTAGTAGAGTCAAAAAAGAATTTATCAATAATTGTTGGTGGGTTTTCTTAAGAATAGCATCATTGGGCACACAGACTGTCCAGCTCATTCAGTCTGGTTTGCTGGTGGTGGGAAGGTCAGGGTTCAAATCCCGGGTGGTTATACTTAAAAAAAATTTAACCATAATTGTGACACATTCTCCATTCACGCAAAGGCGGATACACTTTCTTTCGGTTCTATCTTATAACATCCCTTCTCCACTGGTATGATTAAACACGTATATCTCGGATGCATAGGGAGAATTATTAATATTATTATTAGCACCGCGTCTTACTACCCGTTCGGCTTATACGCACTTACGCTAATGTGTAATGGTACGGTGATTGTGAGTATGAAATGGAGGACCTACAGTTTAACGTGGAATCCGAGCCACGGTGGAGGCCTGGCATTCCACACATTCACAAGTTGTGATTAATAATACACGTCTTGTCAAAGGTGAAGGAAAGGTTTGACAATCAGACAAATTTGTGCCGGTACCGAGGATTGGACCCCGGACCTCCAGTACACAAGTCTGACACCTTACTCCTAGACCACCAAGCCACTTACCATAAGGAGAAGCGGTAGAAAAAATAACCTTAGAAGATTTAAAATAAGCCCAGTTATGACCTATCTCACTGATTAAACGTGTCAAAAATATGGAAATATTGATTTGATTCTTGGTATTAATTTTATGGCTTCTTTTATTGTATAAAAAAGTAGGTTAACCACACTAATATAAGGATACAGAATGATAAGGGTGAGGTTTAACTAACTGCAGATTCTAGTTTCTGGATAAGCGATGGGAAAACAATATTGGAAATCACATTAAAGAAAACCATCCCCATTGTTTACAGCAGATATTAGAATCCAGTACTTACCTCCCGGGTGTTTGGCTGTTGACTTTGATCCAACCCTACTAATCCTTATTATTAAGTAGGCTATATTTGTTAATTCTTTGGGGCGTCAGAGTTCAAGAGCTTCTAGGTTTACCACCATAGCCATAAGTTTAAAAGGTTTCACCTGCTTCGGTGGAAGCATGGTCTAAGGCATCACTCTCGCAATAGACTAGACTGCCAGTGTTGGGAAGATCGGTCGGATGGGTTGAATGTATTGAGGTTTTTCCCTCCCCAAATCCACCCACTCTTCACGCAAGCACGGGTACATTTTCTCTAAACTCATCCTTCCTCATCCCTAACACATTATTATAATTAGAGGCTGATTTTGGTAGGAAGAACAGTAGAAGTTAGTTACTAAAGTTTCTAAAACCATTTTAATATATTCATACTTAAAGTCATGTTGTCTGCATCTGTCACTTTTGATAGATATTATCAATATCTATAGACTAACACAAATAATTTATTTAAATGTTATCAATATTGGCAGCAAATAAATATGTTTGAATTTTCTCTACTGGTCTTCCAACCAAATTCAGGGTATAGTAGGCCTCCATAGGTTAATAATATGAACGGGCAGTAAGACGTGGTGCTAAAAAAATAAGAGTGTCGTACTTATGAGAAGATACAAATGAAAATTAAGGAGAAAAAACCCATATAATATTACTTTTATTTTTAGTACATTTTAATTTTAATTTCGTTTGGTTTCAGGACACCTTTATAAAGCCGTTGTCATAAATCATTATCCGAATAGCCCAAAGGATCCACGAAATAATCGTTGAATCATCGCCCCAACAAATAATTTACACTTACAGTAAAATCATGCACTTTTGATGTCATATTTCACTCTCAAGAGGTGACAGGGCTACCATCTAGGAACGATATTAGGAACTATTTATGCAGCCATCTACTAGCTGCTATGAGAACTAAAGCAGCTATACTTTTTTTTGTTGCCGCGTTTTTTAACCACCAGTTCGGGTTATTCGCAAATGTAATAACTACGCTGAAGTGATAAGGTTGAGGAATGTTGTATTTATAGGAAGTATAACTGAATTTTAGTGGAGAGAGTGGGAAACCATTTAGTTCATTTTGAACTTAAGAGACTGCAGAAACTAATAATAAATCATAAATGACACAGATTCCTACACGACAGCTACCAAAATACTTTATATTATATCACAGTATAATGTTTAACCTAAATTTTGGTACCATGATTTATGGATACATTAACTTAAAAGGAACAAAGTAGTCTAACGTTGATATTTTGGTGGTTATCTTTATTGTATAGCTACGAGGAATATGCAGAAGCGGATTTACACTATAGGACCACTAGGCACGGGCCTGAGTGCGGCGGCTTTAGGGGGCGGCACATTTTGGATAGCATTATTTTAATTTTTTGTTTTTAATAATATTACGTTTAAAAATTATTGACTAATATTATCGAAATAGTTCAAGTTAAAATCAGAATGACAATATTTATTTTTAAATAACTGTACTTTGCAATTACTTTGTAACTGACGTCACAGTCCCCCCTTATTCATAATGTTAACTCAAGCTTCTGTAGACCATGTACATGCCAAATTTTATTTCGTAGAAATCTTTTCTCGAATACTAACTCCTGCCCCATCCTCCCCACCCTCAACTAAAGACCTCTTTCCTCTGAAATCTCTTAAAATTCTAGAAAAAAATTGAGGGAGGGGAGAGCCTATTATAATTGTGCCTAGGGGCGTAAAATTTTTAAATCCGCCTCTGGGAATGTGGCTGGGATTTGCGAATATTTATATAGTTAATTAGTCACCATTATTGAGTTCCAGATACATATAAGTGACCGAATCACTAATATGTTTAGTCTTTAATAATGTAAAAAATTGGTAACAAGTAAAGAGCCAACTTGAATACTACGATATTTATTAGCTGCCAAATTTAGCCAGTTTAATTACTACGCCAAATAGACTGGATTTAATGGGCTAGGTCAAATGTCCGGGTATAATATTACTGTGGCAATTTTTATTTGAAATGAAAATTATTCATGTAATAATTGTTCAACTAAATTGAAAATAAATAGAGAAGTTACCAATTTTAAAGAAACAAATTGCTATTCATTTTTAAATACTTTTTATATACACTATCAATCAAATGTCTTAAAATATATTTTTTTAATATTTGAGATCATTTATGAAAAATATAAAATGTTAATGTATTTTATTGAGACGTGTTAATTAACCATTTATTAAAATGTAGTTTCAACCAAAGCCATTTATTCAGGGAGTTCACAAGTTGGGGATCTCCTGGTAAAGAGGGGATTGGGTGATGTAGCGGGGTGTAGTCAGCATATGTCCCTCTCTCTCGCTTAGATTATTTTTTTCTTATCGTTCCACTTACCATTCAAAACCATGAGCTCTCAGGGGAACGGTGGGGTTGACTCATTAAAAGGATGGAGTAGCATCTCTCCTGGATAGATTTGTTTCTTATAGTCCTTGGGCGTTGAAAAACAAGGTTATCTCAGAGAAATCGCATGGCTAGGGACATAATATCTATCTTCATCTCAAGGGGTGTGTCGGGATTTAATCGAGCAGGGGAGGTGTGACAGGGGTGAACCAGTATCGAAGAGCCAGATGACTCAATAGCTCTCTCCTCTTGACCTTTCACCCTTCTCTTCAAAATTATTTATTCAATTTTATATCCAGGCAATACCCTTCTGTAGCTCTACTAAAAGTTTTCTACTTTTATACTTGCAAATGTGGTTTATTTCCTCTAAATTATACCTTCCCTTAACCCTAATGGTTACCTTCGCCTCTCTATTATTCTTTCTTCCTCTATTCCACCTACGTCTTCCCTTCCTTCTTTCTTTCCCTCCATATTCTTCCCTTTTTCTCTCCCCTTGACCTCTCGTACTTCTCCTTTCTCTACCATTCCTGCCTCCACTTAACTGACTTTCTCTTCTCTGCTCAGATCATGTCTTAGATCTACGGCTGACTTTAAAATTATTTCAGCTTCTCCGCCAAAAGAGTGAAGGATTAAGGGTAGATAAATAATCTAATTTAGGTACTTTAATCATGGATAACAGTGATGATCAAAAACACTGGTTACGAGAATCGAACTTGGAACACGTGGTTAGACGTGTGACATGATTCCTTTCCGTGACAATCATAGTTGTACAAATGATGACTGTGTACGAGAATCAAACTCTGAGCCTTAGACTTTCAGCACACCAGCACCACACCCCTAGGATTTGACCTGCCACTGTACTTGCGTGTGCATAGTGTGAAAACTATCTGGGGAGCATACCAGAATCTCCTCGTTTAATTTTTTTCTTTCCTTATTCCTCTTTATTTCCCTCCTTCTCACTATACTGGTGGTAACAAAGACTAAATGTCTAGATAATGTATGATAATGACAAAGAAGTCAGGGTCAGAGGATAACTTTTTTTTAAATTTATTTTTACTCTCTCCGTGTAAATTTCCTTCAATGTACACACAGAAAGTAAGACTCAATCTTTAAAAAAAAACCTTTGAGATTTTACCCTGATCTTACTGTCACTATCATAGATTATCAAAGGTTGGTAAATTTTATCTTCCTAATATTTGCCCCTTATTAACTAGTACATAAGCATATAGTTCCAACAAGTGGTAAGACGTGGAGTTAAACTGCTAAATCACCTTGAATTTATATTTATTTTCCTATTATAACCTAATTATCTGCCACATAACCTGGACTGCTGGGGAGATTGGCGTTAGAATCCCGGTTGGGCGTATTTCTACGGGTGGTAAAACGTTGTGCTAAAAGGATTCAACTGGTAAATGTGCCGACATTTGGATGGTGAGAGGATGGAAAACCATCCTTAATGGACACTAGGAGTCTTTGAACCACGTTATCCTCGTCAGAAGACCAGTTTGAAACAATTGGCATGGGTCAGTATTTTATGTTATCTACAGTTGTCACTTGATCTATACGGTTGTGACTTACCAAGCCACGCGATCTAAATGTGTCACCTACCAAGATCTATGGTTGACACTTCTTAAGGCATGTGATCTACAGTTAAAATGTGTCCACACGTTATGTTATTTAAAGTGGTTACTTGGCACCTACTGTAGTCACTTATCATGCCATATGATCTACAGTTGTCACTTATCAATTTATGAGCTCCATAGTTGACACATGTTAAACTATGTGATCTACAGTTGACATGTTTCATAAGTTATGTGATTTACAGTTGTCATTTGATAAATACAGTTGTCACCCAGACATTTGTTCTGCTATTCACTTATAAAGTCATAAGATATGAAGTTGGCATGTCCCCACACGCTACGTGATCTACAGCTGTCACTTGGTATCAACAGTCTAGTAAAAAATAATATATATAAAAATATATAGTTCATGTGTAGGTGTGATTGGAAATAATCTATATTTCTCTGAAACTAAACACATCTCCATTGATATTCTCGTGTAGTAATCACGGTATAGGACGAAGGAACTTAAACTCAAGACCACTAGGTGTGTTTTAAGACCCTATCTGAATAATGCTATATTTACTCTTAGAAAACAATAACCAAAAAAGGTTTAAGTGAAATACCTACAAGAACTAGAAAAGAACAATAACAATATAACAACGTACAAGCTATATAAATCTTCACTGATTGAGTTGTAAGCTATTAAAGAACACTAAAATAAAGCGTACACACGACACAGCAATTTAAATTTTCTGATTGTTATTAATATGTTTCATTTTCTATACCACAAATACACTATATACTAAATACTACCTATAGGTGTCCACTATAAGAATAATACTAATCTTACATTTAAAAAAAGACACACATTTATATCTCATTGATAGCACAAGGATTCGATAAAATTGTTAAATTTGGTAATTTTAAAGAAAAATATAAGATGGACCAACATGATAAAATATTTAGGCAATGAATAAAGAAACCAAAAACATAACACAAATTAGGTATTGTGGAAAAGTTACAATAGAGGTGTTAAAATATTTAAAAAAAAATATTGTTCTGGAATAAAATAAAATATAGTATTTCTTAGGAGGGCCGTATTCAAGGGGGGAGGGGGTTATGGGATCAACCTCCCACTCCCCTAAAAACATATGTTTGAAAAAAATACCAGAGGCGAAAAGATAGAAGTGGAGTTTTTAAGAACGAATAACTGTTTTTAAAGTGTGCACCTGTTTTATTGAAATGGATGAGTTTGGGTAAGAAAATGTGGGAGGAAATTCTGTTGATGGGGTGAAGGGTACGACTTATTGTGTACGTGCATTTACTACGAAGGTCACAAGGTGTATTCCCACGCACTTTCCTTGTTAATGTTGTTGGCAAGATTCTTGTTTAGACCTTTAGGCATAGGTGTAAATTTTTTTGTCGGTTGACTTGAAGCCAGTTATATAGTTTACTATTGAATACATTTTAAAATGATTTTGTTTAATAACTTTGTTTTATTTCACCTAATAGGCTGTAGAGCATTAATCGGAAAGTAAAATTGTTTAATATTAGATTTTAAATGGCAAACACGACCATTATTTACTAAGCCACGTTTTAATGAACAGAACCAAATATAATCTACGTACAGGCGTGTTAAGGGATTTTGATGAGATTTACCTACCATCACCCTTAAATGGACAGGTGGTAAATCAACTCATTGTTTGAGTGTTTGGCCAAGTTTATTTATAGTGGTGGCTATTTATAGTATTTACAATCGGTCTTGTAGTTCATTTGTTAGAATTATGCAAAACTAATATGTAAGCCACTTTCAATTATTTTTTTCTCTAATATGTATTTTGTATACTTCACCTGTATATACTTGATCGATTTAAGCCAAGGTCATTTAAAATCATTACAGTTGACGAGTCAAAAGGGGTCAAACATACTTTTTTTTAATGATTTGTTGTGTACCATTAAATAAAGTAATTAATATATGGTCGGTGACCTAGTGGTATAGGGGTAAGGTGTCAAGACTTCTGTGCTGGGAGTCCGGGGTTCAATCCTCGGTCTCGGTACAGATTTATCTGATTGACAAACCCTTCCTTCACCTCTGACAAGACATGTATTAATCACAAATTGTGAATGTGTGGAATGCCAAGCCTCTACCATGGTTCGGATTCCACGTTAAACTGTAGATCCTCCATTTCATCTCACAATCACCCTACCATTACACATTAGAGTAAGTGCGTATAACCCGAATGGGTAGTAAGACGTGGTGCTAATAATAATAGTTAATGTATGGGGATGAAATTTAAGATAGCTACGTATTCATATTAGGTGTACACAATTAAATATTTATAATATTATTATTAATAATAATATTAACGTTTTATATATAGATATATCATTGTGTACACCTAATATGAATGCCTATTTATATCAAATTTAATCTCCACACATTAATTATTTACCTTAGCAATGGCACTCAAAAATAATAAAATAGCAAGTTTGATCCCATTCGTGAACTGTAATGATTTGAAATGATTGAATCACTATAAGTTAATATCAAATAGAAATATCTGAAATTAAACATGATAATTAGTTTATTTATCATCGATGTTTTAGCTCAATTTTCTAGTGAGAACATAGAATAGATTGTTGTTAATATATAGTTTGAGCATACTTATCACCAACATTTTGGACAGCAGACCCAAGATGTGTAAAACCTATACAAATTAATGTGTAACCTTTTCAGTTCTTTAAATTTCGTTTGTAGAAAAACTGATTGAAACTCTCTTTTAACATATGTATCAGTTATGTTGTAAAAAATAGAACATATAATTTGCATAATATAAAAAAAATTATAAATATAACTTATACTGGTACCTCATGACTCACACACATATTTATAGTTAACTGGACGAGAGCCTAAGTTTTTTATTAGTTTAGATGGTTTAGGTAGTCCTAATTTTTTTTTACAAAATATGTAGAGTCAAATATTAATCCTTGTGCTGTAAAATATGTCTAGTTCATAATATTTTGGGTCTGTTAACCCCCCACCCGCACCCCCCTCGAACATAAATACTGGATACGGGCCTGTTTCTTAGCCACTGTCTTTTCCTAAAGTTTAAAATATGTTTTATAGATAGCTGTGATAGCCAGAAGAGAAAAAAAAGTAAAATATTAGGTTTGATCTCACCAATAAAATGTCCATGTAGAAAAAGAAGAAAACATTGGTTGATTTTGTTTTCCTCTTATCAATTTAAAATAGTCCACATTTCTTGAAGTGAATAGCCTCTAGTCTAACTTCAGACTATAAGCTCAATCTGAATATACTTATATCGCACTTTTTAATGTCAATTTTCAATATAAAATGAATTTGTTGAAAACATCACAAATTTTGTCCTATATTTTTTAGGACGCCAAAAAGAGAACCAAACTCTTTTTTTAAAACTGTTCCTAGTCTTCCTTCTAGAATAGTTCAACAGTGTTCTTTAATAGAACATTAACACCATAACAATGGCCAGAAAGTTTTGCCATGAATCTTGGATAAAAAAAACCGGAATTACATTTAATAATAGAAGTAAAAAAGATTGAATAATATATGTAATAACTTTAAGAGAGAGTTAAAATCTTCTTAATTTACTTTATTGGTATAAAAATAAATAACTCTCTTATGCATGAGCACCTCTGTGTTTTTTTTATTACTTTGATTCCAAAGATTTTCGATCGTATTCTGTCAGCCGGCTAGTTGATAACACAAACTTTCGAAGATGCCGCAGGGCTAGTGGTATCCATGGTGGCAAAACTACGGTGTAATCAGCACAGTGAAAGTTTTACTGTTTGAGAAGATAACAAAATGCTTGAAATGAGGTAAGTATTCCTAATATTCTGCATAAAGATAATTTTTATTCTAATATTCAAACAATGTTAAAAAATAGTCAGTATCACTATGGACTGTCCTTCTCCATTCTCATCCCATGACCTAACCAGAGTAAACTTTTTCTCTTTGGTGTCTCTTCTAAAGGATGGTATAACTTTTAAACCATCCCTAATTATTTCATTCCTTATCCTGACTCTTCTTGTTACATTCTCAATGCCTTTTAGGAACCTCATCTCTACTGCCTGCAATCCACTTGAATCTTTCTTCGTCCATGTCCAGGTTTCAGAGAAGTATGCCAATATTGGATGATAATATGCCTTACATATTAAAGTGTTGGCCTCTATTCCTATATTCCATGGCCAGATTATATCCTTAGCTATACATGTACATGGTAGAATTGTCCACTCTTCCATATCCTTTGTCCTATTTCCTCCTGGATCTTACCGTTTGTAGTAATCTTACATCCCAGATAGCAGGAATCTTCCACTTAAATTAGCATAATAATTGTACTACATACTATCCGTATAACTCAAACCGGTATTAAAACGTGGTTCTAAAGAAAAAGTTTTTGTTAGTATTATCCTTTTGTTTTATATTATTTAAAAGCTAACGTATTGTCTTTATTAATAGAATGAAGGGTGTGTATCCGTCTGTTATCATCATTGCATGATATCTACCGCACACAGAGCTCTAGAACCTAAAAATTAGTAGTCACTGCGCACAAACACGTGCACCTCAAAGCTGGAATTTAAAAATGTTGATTTTTTTTTCAAATATATTAAAAATTGGTCCAGAAGAGATAAAATTAGATTTTTTTCGGTAAGTTTTAAGCAAAGAAAAGCATTGTCCGGAGTAACCACGCAATGTATTGCGTGACTATCCCGGGCAAAGTCGGGTACATCTGTAAGTTATCAATATTTCTTTATGTATTTAATACGTGATTAAATAATTGCAATTGATAGTGTTTAATTGTTTGGAATAGTGTTACCGAAAAGTACCTATAAAACGTAAAAAAAAAGTTTGGTTTAAATAAAATATAGAGAATGGAGCTGAGAGTGAAAATAATTATCTGGTCTCGATAGTATCCTCTCATTTTAAATACTGGGATGTTTTAAAATCCATTACAAATTAATTTGTAATAAACTTAAATGTCTTTAATAACTGTGTATAGGTTTTTTTTATGTGATTATTTGTATTTTTTCTAATAATTGAAATGGAGTATTTAACATAGTTCACAATATATAATTTCTAGGCTAAATTTACACAAATGTGTAGTTTAAATCAAATACTTAATCTTAGCTGCCTACTGAGGCACTGAGACGCGTTGTTGACTTTAAGAAACTCCCCGTTATTTAAGAAGTACCTAGTTTGTTATTTAAAAATATAGCTTTCACCAAAATGAATATGAAACGTATCATCAACAAGTCCCTACAAGATATTTACACTTTGAAGGTTTTAGAATTTTAAAATACTATTAGTAGGTAAAAATAGCAGTTTTACTAATAAATATCGTACTGTAGGGATATTTCCCTTCAAATCGGTGTTACCATTAGGTTTTATGTTTCAATTTTATATTATAGCTGAGCTGGGTACATTGCAACCCTCTGCGCTCTGTGTATCTATAGTCACGATATTTGAGTAGGTCTAGGATAGATCATCACACTTTCTTTGGGGCTTAGTAGCCGGCTAAGGGCTTAAAGATTAAACTCACGAATAAAAGGCTTACCATTGGAAATAAAAATAAAAGGTTTCTTTAATTTTTGCAACTGTGAAAAATTGTCTCGTATTTTTAGATTATTTTTTTTAAATCCAGAATTTCTCTTGGGTAGAAAAATAGGTTCCCGTTTTTATTTTACTTTACTCATTTTTCCGCTCAGGGTGGCCGTATCACTCGCCTTCCCCCTGCCCCCCATTAGCTAAGCCCCTGGTCGGACATTATGTGATATCAAAAAATTAATTAATTAAAGAATAAGTTGATTCCACTCTATAGACCCAACCATGCGGAGCCAAGCCATCTCACGAGAAAACAAATACCTTTGAAACCGTTTAGGGGTACAGTTCTCTACTCAAAAGCTTGATTTTGTAATGGAATTAATTCTACCGCACAGAAAGTAGGTGGTATTTGGAGGTTGTGGTGGAGGGGGGTTGAGGCGTGAAAGTTGATATAGTAAATTTCCCAACTCTAAGCTTTCTGAAGTTAAAAAATGTCCCAGGTGACTAAGGATAGTAGCCTACAAGAGTAACGTTGAGTATATTGGGAGGAAAACCCCCCTCCCCCAATTAACCAGGGGGTCCAAGGGTTTCTTCTACAGGAAAATTGTATAATTTGAGTGAGATCAAGATTCTAGGCAACTGTATTTTTTTAAAGCTATTTGCTAGTGATGAATTTTTAAAGTTACAAGTGTTATTCGTTTTGACATTGTGATACCAAAAGATTCTACACATTATTAAAACTATAACTATCATATTAACTCTCATATTTTCTAAATAAATATAATTTAATATTAGCTCGACTTATGAAAAGAGAGGGGTTAAAACAAACTTATTGATAAGATCCACGAAATTGTTACAATCTCCGGACTACTGGACATTTGCATGTTAAGAGCAACCTCACTGGTTGTCGTAGCAACTTGACACAGTATTACCTAAACTGATAGTAACAATACTTATAGAGATGTATGAGATTAAACATGAACTAACATAATATTTTATATAATTTGTTGAATAATTCATGTAATCTTAAGTTAAACAACATCACCTGCTTGTAAAGATCCGATAACTACAGTTCTAAAGTAACATAAATATACTTGAAATGTAAAATATATAAAAATATGTAATATTTTTTATTTTAAATTTTAAATCTGGGAGCTATGTTCACTTACCAATGTCAAAAGAAACTTATTAAAAACATATTAAATGCAAATAAATAAATTTAATTTTCAAGCAAGACAAAATGTAATTTAAATTATATAATTAAGATTGAAATAAATAAATATATATTCTTAAGACTTTAAGAACAAAATATTATTAGTTTAACAATTGCTGAAATCATGGCATTGAAAGTTGACAAAAGCGAAGTAATTAAAAATATAAACTTGTTAATATATGCGTATAGCCTGAACGGGTAGTAAGATACGGTGCTAATAATAATAATAATTGTTTATATAAATGTGTAGAAAAATAGCTTTGATTCTGGTAGTTCAGATTTTCATACAATAATTTAGAGTAATAGATGTTCTTGTATGGCTTTAAATGAGGAGTGTCATATCTCAAATAAAAATAAAGACATCTCACCCAATGATTTGGTCTTGTGTTGAGAAAAATATTGTCGAAAATTATTGAAATTTGTAAATCTTCATAATTCAGTTAATATTTAAGAACTTTCCTCACAATCATGTCCAAACCTAGAATGGATCCAGGGTTAACTGTTGACACCTTAACTTTCAACTTTAATACAATTTTGATAACATTTACTTTTGTGGTAAAATTAACAACTGTGGATTTATGACATCATTAAAATTACACCAAAATAAAGAGAACCTCGACCAAAACTCGAATTGGGCCAGCTCACTTCCGCCGGGGATAATTCAACTGGAGTTGAAGAGGTGAGCTCCTACAAAAAAAAATAATAATAATAATAAGCTCTCGAAACTGTGGATTTAAATTGATGATATTAAAATGGTGACGTAAAAAAAATTGTAAGAGGGAAAACGGTCTGAAAATTCAATAGAATCGTTATAAAATACTAACTCTTATTTTAAAATACCCGCCTCGGTGGCGTAGTTGGCTAACGCGTTAGTCGTGTTGAGCTTCGACTGCTGAGGACGGGGAGATCGAGGTTCGAATCTCGGTCGGGTGAACTGGGGGTGGTTTTTCTTAAATGGTTTTCCACTCTCCTTCCACGCAAATCCGGGTTCACTTCCTCTAATTCACCCTTCCTAATTCCTAATCCATTAGCGTAATTAGTACTTAAAGCGTATAACCCGAACGGTTAGTAAGACGCGGTGCTAAATATATATATATATATATATATATATTAAAATGATGGATCATGAAATTCAAGTCTCGCAGCGTTTAAATGTCAACAAGGTTTCCCTCTCTATTGCCTGGTCTTTGTATCTTCTCTCTCGCATGCTAGTTCTCCAGATTGCCACTAGGGGCACTAGCTTGAACACAATAAAGACAATGAGCTTTCCACGTGACCGTTTATAAAAACAACTCGACGTAAATTGAAAGGATTAATAACCCATTATGGTAAGTGTCCAATATATTACCTCCCAATGTTTATTTATATATTTCCATGTCCTCGGTTACTGGTGTCTAGAAGTAGTAATAGTATACTTAAAACTAGCCGGCAGTTACAACTGCGCTACTAGCCTACTCCATTAACTAAGCTTTCTATTCACTACAGAGTCAAAAGGTGTCTTCTTTCATTTTAATAATTTAGTAAGTTACGTAGTTGAGAGCTTTTGAAAAGTAGGTATTGACACTTGGGAAGTTTAAAATTAATCTGTACAAGTCTGCGGTAAATAACTTTCATAATCAACAAAGTACTATGGTACAGAATAATTTTGAATTTCCCATCTCAAGATCTCGACTCCCCAAAAAACTCCCCACTTCAAAAAAAAAAAAAAATCCCAACGTGAAAGGGGGTAGGGGGTGGGGGGTCACCTGACAGAAAGACAGAAAGCCGCGTGGTATTTATTATATAGTAGGGGCAAAGAATAAAAAGGGTAGGAAAATCTTTCGTTTTATCTTTTTAGTCCTACTACTATAAAAAGAAAATCGTGCCTATCTACTTCTCCCACGTTTCCTTTATGAACTGGATTTGATCTACAGGAGGGTATTAATGGATGAATGGATATCTCCCACCTTCCCCTCAAGGATTGAAAAAACATCAAAATGTAATCCTCTACATAATATATAAATACGGGTCTGAGTCGTTCTTTCTTGGTCGATGAATTGCGGCTGTAGAGTGGATCATGTACAGCTACAGTAGCCCCATGACTTATTTGGTGCTGACTGACAGCTCACAGCTGACTTCTGACAGTCAACATTTAGTGACAGCTGCTAAATATATGTTTTTGAAAATCACATGGTTTGGTGTAGGGATACATAATTTGGTCTAGTAACTTTTCAAAGCCGTCAGCTGTCAACTGTCAGTCAGCACCAAAGAAGTCATGGGGCTACTGTATCCCTGATTTTGGTTGGAAGAACAGTAGAGAAAATTCTAACATATTTCTTTGCGTCCAACATTGATAACATTTTAAAATATTACTTGTGTTATTTTTGTAGGTATTGATAACAACTATCAAAAGTGACAGCTGCAGACAACATGGCTGAGTACAGACAACATGGCTGAGTACAGACAACATGGCTGAGTACAGACAACATGGCTGAGTACAGCCAACCAGTTGAAATATACTATGCTACTCTAATTTTATAATTACAGATAATAAAACGATGACCTAACCTTAAAAATGTGTCAACTTTTTTTTATTAATATGGTCTTATTTACTGTTTAATTAATATCGAAATAAAGATACACGTGAAGATAAATGATTAATAACCTCCAAAGAAATGTTCAATTATGGGGTCTATTAATGTTTTAAATTTAAAATTTCTTAACACAAGCTAAAGGTTATTTACAACCTTAAAAAAATCTGAAACTTTAATACCACACTCGATTTCACACTACATTAGGACTTAATAACTTCAACCTTGCCTGAATTTGAACTGGCCACTTTTCCAGAGTTGGCTAGTTAACGCACTGAGCGTTTCTTGACCATTAAATTGAGCTGATTAAGAAATAAAATATATTTCAAACAATTTTATTTAATATCTACAAATTCTAGTATTTATATTAATAAAATAAATAGTTTGTCTGGCTGACATGAGCATGGCGCGAAATTTACCACACACAGATGGCTGACATTTTAAAATTAGTAGCTCACGTGCACAAACATGTGCACCTTGAAGTAGAAATTTTAAATTTTTGATTAGAATTTTTGAGATATATTAAAATACTCGTTTGGAAGGAATAAAATGAAGAGTTTCTTTCTGCTTGTTTGAAATAAAGAAAAGCTTTCGTGTATACCCCGGGAAACGCTGGGTAATTTTGCAAGCTGTTTTTAAAATCACTATCTCCATTCATGAACCAAAGGTTAGTGTATACATTTATCACATTTAAGTAATTTATTTTATTCTCTCCACCAACTCCATGGCGTGAGTCTGCAATCGAGCTCAACTATAGGGGCTACACTCAAAAATCAAAATCGTTAAAAAATAATAGGGGGGTTTAGTTTCTATAAAGTATGGTTTAAACAGCTTCTAGAGGCATTTCATGTTCATTATCTTTTTCTCGAGCGGTTGATGGCTTAGAGAGAGGGGAGGGGGAGGGGGTTGTGATTTGTTTGAATTTTATATTATACTAGTTCTTAGGCCTGTTTACGACATGTTGATTAAATTAACCCAACTAACAAAACCTAACCTTCAATTGATAAGCGCATGGAAGGTTGGGTTTGTTTGTATAAAAATGAGGCTTTTGGTCAGTCATTATGTAAGAAAGGTAAAGTGAGAGTGAACTAAATCAATTCTATTTTTATTTAATAAAAAAATCGAAAGTTGAAAATCCACTTTTCTAAAGCATAAATGTATAGCTATTGATCATAGTTTAACTATTTAATTGGTTTATATACTTATATATTTTTGAATTTGTATTTTCTTGAGTTTGCATCTGTAATGCATGGTTATTAAGTTTATTAAACTTAGCATATTGTTTGTTGTATAAATCCATGGCAAGAATTATTTGTTTAAAAACTAAAGCTCACATAATTAATAATTAATATTTTAGGACTAATACTACACGTCATACGCCATACAAAACAATACATTATTAAATATTGAAGTGAAATCATGTACCATTATGTTAATTAGGTTTTCTGCAGTTGAACACTTACCAATCCAGACACACACAGATATACGCACACGAATGCACACACGCAAGTCAGCACGGAAGCACACACATACACAGCGGTCGAATGAATAAAGTGTTTTCCCCTGTAGATAACCTAATTACTAAACAATACTCGTCCTTCAGCTTTTTTTTCTGCATTATTTTACAAAAATTTTGTTTTATTTGACCAAAATAAAAAGCATGTGGCTCTGATGGAAAGTTTCATCCACACGCATATGTACAGCTGATAAGGGTTTGATCTCCAGCTAGCTCACTGGAGGGGTTAGTATAACTATTTTCATCATAGTGGTCAACCATTACTTCTCTAGAAAGGTCGTTGTTGGCCAGTTCTGCCACTGGAGCGTGCAAATAAGAATCAATGGAACCTCTTCCGTCACCTTGTCCACACACCTTCCCCTCTAACCACTCAAATTTTATTTGACGAGAGTCGGATGTGTGGCATGTATGGGAAACGATTGTCGCCCACGCACACATAGACATTAGACAACACGGGCAAAGCTGTGACGGCTACCTCATGGAAGCCCCGCCCCCTTCAGCAGTCGAGGCATGCGTAGAAGCTCCCCAGTCAGCTGGCCGGCAGGATCGAATTATTCAGAGTGTCATTGTTGTGTTTGAATAGTGCGCGGTATCGGGTTCTTGCGAGTGGGTGAAAGTGTTTCAGTTATTATTTACCTTATCTCTTTACTCTCACGGTGACTAAATATTAGACCTGTTACTATAAAAACACGGATATATTGTGGTTCACTTCACTTCGTCGCACTCCAGAAAGACTTGTCTCCTTCATCAACGGTTAGACAAGGCAATTATTGTTTTTCTGTGTTTAGTTATGTTGTTTGAGTGACACAAGGCTCTACCGCGGGGAAGTGTTGTAAGTTTTTAAGAGGCTCAAATCTTCTTAGAAAATATGATCGATTAATATTTAATAATATTTTTTAGCACCGCGTCTTACTACCCGTTCAGGTTATACGCTTTAAGTACTGATTACTCTAATGAGTTAGGAATTGGGAAGGTTGAATTAGAGGAAGTGAACTCGCATTTGCGTGGATGGAGAGTGGAAAACCATTTAGGAAAAACCACCCCAGTTCACCCGACCGAGATTCGAACCTCGATCTCCCCGTCCTCAGCAGCCGAGCTCAACACGACAAGCGCGTTAGCCAACTACGCCACCGAGGCGGGTAAAAAATATGATCGAAAAATTCCTTTTTGTATTCCTTCTCAATGCTTAGGCTGGTAATGTATTTAAAGTATTATAAAATCCATCTACAACCCCAATGATGATTACAAACCTAAACTTATTTCAAGAAAGATTTAGTGTTAAAAACATATCCCTGACGTCTGTTGTGGCAACTCCACCATTAGCCAACGCAGGTAGAACCTCGCGCCCCTCCCCCCAAAATCTGGGTACGGCTCTGAGGGGACATAGTTACTTGCGATTTATCGGAATGCTAAACGAATCGAACTACAACTGAGCTGTGTCATATCAGGGGCAGAAACTACCAGAGATTACTTTATTCCCTCTTTCTGAATTATTGTAGTATCATTCATCTAAAGTACCATTCATCTAGTTAGTGTAAAATGGTAATCAGAATCATCATATAAAGTACATATGAATGGATCTTAATAAGTAGTTGCTGATTGAGTCATTGAAATCCATAACAACCCCTACCCCCTTTCCCTCTCGCCAAGTCACCCATTACACTCCGCATCTCACAAAGCAAGGGGTTTAATTCCCCTCCCCCCCACCCTCTAACCCTCCTGACATAAATCTGTGGATATGTCTCTGTGGTATGGATACTGGGGTGATGGAACAAAAACAAAACTTTTTTATTTATTTGTTTTTACTTAAGAATATTTTAAACCAAACCATAGTTTCACGAAGTGCTGTCCTCGATATTCTTGTGAATGGTTCACGATAGTTTTTGTGTTTTATAATAGTTATATAGTTTTAAAAAAATATTTAAAGTTAAATAATTGATAATAGAACTAATCCAAAGTGTTTTAATGATTTCTTAAACCACAGATATCTACTTTTTAAAACTTTGATAAAATTGAGAAAGAAAGTCTTCTAAATACAATTCAATAGGGTATGAATGATAAAACTATAATTTGAGGAAGAGTACCCACATTTGAGTGTGGAGAGAGAGAGAGAGAGAGAAAGTGGGAAAATACTTAGGAATAAAAACAACCTCATGACCCAGGATTCTGGCCCCAACTTGTACTCATAGCTGTAAAACTAGACGAGATTAAACTGATTGCATTTCTCCACTACGTCGATACTGGTACAGTTCATAACGAAATAAAATAAAAGAATGGTGAGGATATCACATTGAAAATATTCTACATTCTTTGAAGAGAGCTATCGGGAAACAGGTTTTATCCATTGACCGATCACGTTTAGATTTGTTTCCAAAGCTCTCCTAAGTAATAGCTTTCATTAAATTACTTTTTATTTTCTCGCACTCCTCGGGTAGAAAAGTATTGTGATCATAAAAATCAAATTCGAGATTTTCATGAATGTCAATGTTTTATGACCCCTGAATCCCCAATAAGTATATTTTTTTCATGCCATTTGTCTATCTATCTGTTACTGCGACTAGAGCCGAAACCATTTTGTCTAGCGGGCTAAAACTTGATACCTAGAGTTTTCAAAAGGTTCCTCATAGGGGTTTTTGGCATCATATATTTCACCCTAAAATTAAGGGTAGTTTACTCAAGGGTGAAACAAATCTATTATCTCACTATCGGCACTAACAATTTTGACTAAATTTTGTATCCAGGCAGAGCTAAACTAACGTTACAAATAAAATGTCAACTCTTAATTTCTCATAAAAATGAATTTGAGGGTAGCCTACTTTATGTAGCCTAAGTGTAAATTTCCAATTTTGATCATACAGACCTACCTGCAACTATTTGAGCTACGAAATAGCTTATCATTGAAAAGTTGTAGTACTATTAAGAATTAAAAACTTTTGTTTGAAATATAATTTTATAAAACTAACATTATCCTAGATATTGGAAAATATAGTTTTAAATTGAAGTCTGGGAATTTAATTGTTATGCAATCTAACGAACAGATATGCTACTTTTTTCTCAACATGTTGTTGTAGCTGTATGCATTAGTTCATTTATGCTACTTGGTGGAGTGTTTCTGCAACAGTGTCTCTTATTTAGTTTCACATATCTTACAAGTTCTGAGTAAATATCACAATTTTTAAACAAAGGAGCGAGAAAGTCAATGCGGTACCATTTATTGACTACAGTCCAATTTTCATAGGAAAACCGTGATCTGAAAACTAGTATACAGTTAATAGAACTACTTTCATGCATTCATACGTCAAGTCATATTATCTGCTAGTCTCAATTATAAATATTTATAGAATAACACTAGAAATAAAAGGCCCCATTGCAACGTGCTCCGAGCCCCTGGCTGCTGACTTAGAGGTCCCGAGTTCGATTCCCGGCTTGAAATGGACTATTTTCCTTGAAAGGGGAATAATTCCCATGGTCACCAGGGTTTTATTAATTAGGTTAAGAGCTTAATTGGCTTCATCCCATCATATTCACTATCGTCATCCCCTCATCTCATCGGAACATGGAAAGAGCCTCTTCGTAAAGAATGTGCGATTAGTACACTCGGGTGTCCCCTGGGTATCGGTACATTAGTACTGGCTAAACTTTCCGTAAAACTGAACTACATATTTTTTAGTGTAGCCCAGACACGGCATTTTTATTTGTTATCAATGTTGACCGCAAAAAATTATGTCATTATTTTATAAAAAGTTGACAAGTCGTGTATTAATCACAACTTGTGAATGTGGTGGAATGCCAGGCCTCCACCGTGGTTCGGATTCCACGTTAAACTGTAGGTCCTCCGTTTCATCTCACAATCACCCTATCATTACACAGCGTAAATGCGTATAATCCGAACGGGTAGTAAGACGCGGTGCTAATAATAATAATAATAATATTCATAAAATGGATCTTCCTGTAAAAATTGGATTGTACAGTAGATGTTATTCTTCTCACATTATGTTAATGAGTTAAACGAGTTCAAAACAAGTCAACAAGACTTCTTGGAAGTAAAATTGTTTCTTGTATATAGTCGGGTCACCGTGAGATTACTCCTCCTGTTCAACACCTATATAAAAGGACTGTCATGCTTATCTGGTGGCGGAAAGATCGAGGTTTGAATCGGGGCCAAATATATCGAGGTTAGTCTATACTAAGCGGTTTCTCACTTTTCCTCCATGAGAATGCTGTTATATATAATATTTACTCTCAATTATAACTTCATCATACCTATCGTGTATTTTTTTTATTTTTTTATTTATCACCGCGTCTTACAACCCGTTCGGGTTATACGCTTAAGTACTAATTACGCTAATGGATTAGGAATTTAGAGGAAGTGAACCCACATTTTCGTGGAGGGAGAGTGGAAAAGCATTTAGGAAAAACCTCCACCAGTTCACCCGACAGAGATTCGAACCTCAATCTCCCGTCCTCGGCAGTCGAGCTCAACACGACTAGAGCGTTAGATAACTACACCATCGAGGCGGGTAATTGGCGTAATTAAAATTCGTATAGTCCGGATAGGTAGTAAGGTGCAGTGTAAAATAAGTGTTTCTTCAGATATTCGAAGTGTCACAGAATATTCCTTTCGACCTTTGTGGTCTTGGGATGAAGTGCTTGCCTCAAGACCCGATGTTCGTGGGTTCAAACTCAGCTGATGTCGACGGATTTTTCTTGAGGGATACAAATCCGTAGCACAACTTCCTTCGGAGGGAAAGTAAAGCCGTAGATCTCATGTCGATTGTGGCATATAAAATAATTCTAGAAAGTATTTGAAAATACCTTGCCCGTCAAAATTGGTAGGCCCTTTCGTCATCGTCCATAGAAATTCAAGTGTGCTTATATAATCAATCGATTCAACAAGTGCACGTTACATAACTTAGATAAATGAAAATAGGAAATAAATAAATTGATGTTCCTATATTAGACTCTACAGTAGGCCTACAATCAACTTTTTTTTAAAGACATTATATATAAAGCTAAGGTCCCTGGTTCAATTTACCGCACTACCAAAAATATATCATTAGAGAAATTGGGATCTTTCTCACTCACGCCGATTAATCTACACCCGGGGGACTGGTTGTTGTTCATGCATATAATTAAACTATTAGCTACGTAAGTCATGTTTTGATATAATCAATTGGTTCAAGTGTTCACCTACAAAAACCTAATAAAAATCACAAAATAAATAAAAATCCAGCGGCCGTGGCCTGGTTTTGATAGAATTTTGTTCCACTTGTTAATCTTTAATAAGGAGGTTGGGGTTTGAATCCAAGCCGAGTGCTTTGGGTTAGTTTTCTACAAGTGTTTTCTTACCAATTTTTACTCACGAGAATTCAGCTAAACCTTATCTAAAGTAGCCTTCTTCACCCCTACCATTCTAGATTAAATCGTTAGTAACCATCTGGATGGATGTAGATTCATAAACTAAATTTAAATTTGTTGATTCGTCACTGAAATACTCTTCTATAGCATTTTATAGATAAATGTAGAATATAGTTGACAGGATATATGATTTAGATGGAAAGGAACTCTGTTGACAGTTATGAAAGTTACTAAAATAATTTTCATATATCCATATGGCAGTTAATTTGATCTGCAACTGTCGCTTTGATAAATGGTATAGAACCTACTCATATTATTCATAAACTAAACTTTATCAAACATTGGTGTCTATATATATATATATATATATATATATATATATATATATATATATATATATATATGTAAAAAAATATATATATATATAT